>ONZH01008608.1:0-18599 GCA_900303285.1 Rhinella marina | reverse complement strand
AATTTTTCACTGCACTGTAGTATATATAAACTGAGAGAAAGAACGTAGTCCTTTAGACTCGCGGCTACTGTACCGCACACAGCATAATTTTTTCACTGCACTGTAGTATATATAACTGAGAGAAAAAACGTAGTCTTTAGACTGCGGCTACTGTACCGTACACAACATAATTTTCACTGCACTGTAGTATATATAACTGAGAGAAATAACGTAGTCTTTAAACTGCGGCTATTGTACCGCACACCACTAAATTTTTCACTGGACTGTAGCATATATAACTAAGAGAAAAAACGTGTTTTCTAGACTGAGGCTACTGTACCGCACACGACATAATTTTTCACTGCACTGTAGTATATATAACTGAGAGAAAAAAACGTATTTTCTAGACTGAGGCTACTGTACCGCACACGACAGAATTTTTAAATGCACTGTAGTATATATAAATGAGAGAAAGAACGTAGTCTTTAGACTCTGGCTACTGTAACGCACACAACATAATTTTTCACTGCCCTGTAGTATATATAACTAAGAGAAAAAATGTATTTTCTAGACGGAGGCTACTGTACCGGACACGACAGAATTTTTCACTGCACTGTAGTATGTATAACTGAGAGAAAAAATGTAGTCTTTAGACTCCGGCTACTGTACTGAACACGACAGAATTTTTCACTGCACTATAGTATATATATAACTGAGAGAATGAACATAGTCTTTAGACTCCGGCTACTGTACCGCACACGACAGAATTTTTCACTGCATTGTAGTATATATAACTGAGAGAAAAAAACTATTTTCTAGACTCCGGCTACTGTACCGCACGTGACAGAATTGTTCACTGCACTGTAGTATATAAATGAGAGAAAAACGTAGTCTTTAGACTGCGGCTACTGTTCCACACACGACATCATTTTTCACTGCACTGTAGTAATATATAACTGAGAGAAAAAACGTAGTCTTTAGACTCCGGCTACTGTACCAGCACACACAGAATTGTTCACTGCACTGTAGTATATATAACTGAGAGAAATAATGTAGTCTTTAGACTGCTGCGGCTATTGTACCGCACACCACTCAATTTTTCACTGCACTGCAGTATATATAACTGAGAGAAAAAACATATTTCTAGACTGGCAATACTGTACCGCACACGACAGAATTTTTCACTACACTTTAGTATATATAACTGAGAGAAAGAACGTAGTCTTTAGACTCCGGCTACTGTACTGCACTCACAGAATTTTTCACTGCACTGTAGTATATATAACTGAGAGAAAAAAACGTAGTCTTTAGACTGCTGCTACTGTTCGCCACACGACAGAATTTTTCACTGCACTGTAGTGAGAGAAAGAACGTATAGACTGCAGACCGACTGCAAAAACTATTTTCTAGACTTGGGCTACTATTCCGCACACGACAGAATTTTTCACTGCACTGTAGTATATATAACTGAGAGAAAGAACGTAGTCTTTAGACTCTGGCTACTGTATCCCACAAAACATAATTTTTCACTGCACTGTAGTATATATATCTGAGAGAAAAAACATATTTTCTAGACTGCGGCTACTGTACCACACACGAGAGAATTTTTTACTGTACTGTAGTATATATAACTGAAAGAAAAAACATATTTTCTAGACTGCGGCTACTGTACTGCACACGACAGAATTGTTCACTGCACTGTAGTATATATAACTGAGAGAAAAAACGTAGTCTTTAGACTGCGGTTATTGTACCGCACACCACTAAATTTTTCACTGGACTGTAGTATATATAACTGAGAGAAAAAACATATTTTCTAGACTGAGGCTACTGTACCGCACACGACAGAATTGTTCACTGCACTGTAATATATATAACTGAGAGAAATAACGTAGTCTTTAGAATATGGCTATTGTACCGCACACAACATAATTCTTCACTGCATTGTAGTATAATAAACTGAGAGACAAAACGTATTTTTTAGACTCCGGCTACTGTACCGCACACGAAAGAATTGTTCACTGCACTGTAGTATATATAACTGAGAGAAATAACGTAGTCTTTAGACTGCGGCTATTGTACCGCACACCACTCAATTTTTCACTGGACTGTAGTATACATAACTGAGAGAAAAAACATATTTTCTAGACTGAAGCTACTTTACCGCACACGACAGAATTTTTCACTGCACTGTAGTATATATAACTGAGAGAAAAAACGTAGTCTTTAGACTCCAGCTACTATACCGCACACGACAGAATTTTTAACTGCACTGTATTATATGTAACTGAGAGAAAAAACGTATTTTCTAGACTCCACCTACAGTACCACATGTGACAGAATTGTTCACTGCACTGTAGTATATATAACTGAGAGAAAAAACGTACTCTGTAGACTGCGGCTACTGTTCGGCACATGACAGAATTTTTCATTGCACTGTAGTATATATAACTGAGAGAAAGAACGTAGTCTTTAGACTCCGGCTACTATACCGCACACAACATAATTTTTCACTGCACTGTAGTATATATAACTGAGAGAAAAAATCGTATTTTCTAGACTGAGGCTACTGTACCGCACTTGACAGAATTTTTCACTGCACTGTAGTATATATAACTGAGAGAAAGAACGTAGTCTTTAGACTCTGGCTACTGTACCGCACACAACATAATTTTTTACTGCACTGTAGTATATATAACTGAGAGAAAAAACATATTTTCTAGACTGAGGCTACTGTACCGCACTTGACAGAATTTTTCACTGCACTGTAGTATATATAACTGAGAGAAAGAACGTAGTCTTTAGACTCCGGCTACTGTACCGCACACAACATAATTTTTTACTGCACTGTAGTATATATAACTGAGAGAAAAAATGTATTTTCTAGACGGAGGCTACTGTACCGGACACGACAGAATTTTTCACTGAACTGTAGTATGTATAACTGAGAGAAAAAACGTAGTCTGTAGACTCCGGCTACTGTACCGAAAACGACAGAATTTTTCACTGCACTATAGTATATATATAACTGAGAGAATGAACATAGTCTTTAGACTCCAGCTACTGTACCGCACATGACAGAATTTTTCACTGCACTGTAGTATATATAACTGAGAGAAAAAAACTATTTTCTAGATTCCTTCTACTGGACCGCACCTGACAGAATTGTTCACTGCACTGTAGTATATAAATGAGAGAAAAAACGTAGTCTTTAGACTGCGGCTACTGTTCCACACACGACATCATTTTTCACTGCACTGTAGCATATATATCTGAGAGAAAAAAAATAGTCTTTAGACTCCAGCTACTGTACCGCACACGACAGAATTTTTAACTGCACTGTAGTATATGTAACTGAGAGAAAAAACGTATTTTCTAGACTCCGCCTACTATACCGCACGTGACAGAATTGTTCACTGCACTGTAGTATATATAACTGAGAGAAAAAACGTATTCTGTAGACTGAGGCTACTGTTCCGCACACGACAGAATTTTTCACTGCACTGTAGTATATATAACTGAGAGAAAGAACGAAGTCTTTAGACTCTGGCTACTGTACCGCACACAACATAATTTTTCACTGCACTGTAGTATATATAACTGAGAGAAAAAACATATTTTCTAGACTGAGGCTACTGTACCGCACTTGACAGAATTTTTCAATGCACTGTAGTATATATAACTGAGAGAAAGAACGTAGTCTTTAGACTCCGGCTACTGTAACGCACACAACATAATTTTTCACTGCCCTGTAGTATATATAACTAAGAGAAAAAATGTATTTTCTAGACGGAGGCTACTGTACCGGACACGACAGAATTTTTCACTGCACTGTAGTATGTATAACTGAGAGAAAAAACGTAGTCTTTAGACTCCGGCTACTGTACTGAACACGACAGAATTTTTCACTGCACTATAGTATATATATAACTGAGAGAATGAACATAGTCTTTAGACTCCGGCTACTGTACCGCACACGACAGAATTTTTCACTGCACTGTAGTATATATAACTGAGAGAAAAAAACTATTTTCTAGACTCCGGCTACTGTACCGCACGTGACAGAATTGTTCACTGCACTGTAGTATATAAATGAGAGAAAAAACGTAGTCTTTAGACTGCGGCTACTGTTCCACACACGACATCATTTTTCACTGCACTGTAGCATATATAACTGAGAGAAAAAACATAGTCTTTAGACTCCAGCTACTGTACAGCACACAACAGAATTGTTCACTGCACTGTGGTATATATAAATGAGAGAAATAATGTAGTCTTTAGACTGCGGCTATTGTACCGCACACCACTCAATTTTTCACTGGACTGCAGTATATATAAATGAGAGAAAAAACATATTTTCTAGACTGCAGATGCTGTACCGCACACGACAGAATTTTTCACTACACTTTAGTATATATAACTGAGAGAAAGAACGTAGTCTTTAGACTCCGGCTACTGTACTGCACTCGACAGAATTTTTCACTGCACTGTAGTATATATAACTGAGAGAAAAAAACGGAGTCTTTAGACTGCTGCTACTGTTCGCCACACGACAGAATTTTTCACTGCACTGTAGTATATATAACTGAGAGAAAGAACATAGTCTTTAGACTCTGGCGACTGTACCGCACACAACATTATTTTTCACTGCACTGTAGTATATATACCTGAGAGCAAAAACATATTTTCTAGACTTTGGCTACTATTCCGCACACGACAGAATTTTTCACTGCACTGTAGTATATATAACTGAGAGAAAAAACATATTTTCTAGACTTAGGCTATTGTACCGCACACGACAGAATTTTTCACTGCACTGTAGTATATATAAAAGAGAGAAATAACGTAGTCTTTAGACTGCGGCTATTGTACCGCACACAACTCAATTTTTCTCTGGACTGTAGTATACATAACTGAGAGAAAAAACATATTTTCTAGACTTAGGCTACTGTACCGCACACAACAGAATTTTTCACTGCACTGTAGTATATAAAAACTGAGAGAAAGAACGTAGTCTTTAGACTCCGGCTACTGTACCGCACACAGCATAATTTTTCACTGCACTGTAGTATATATAACTGAGAGAAAAAACGTAGTCTTTAGACTGCGGCTACTGTACCGTACACAACATAATTTTCACTGCACTGTAGTATATATAACTGAGAGAAATAACGTAGTCTTTAAACTGCGGCTATTGTACCGCACACCACTAAATTTTTCACTGGACTGTAGCATATATAACTAAGAGAAAAAACGTGTTTTCTAGACTGAGGCTACTGTACCGCACACGACATAATTTTTCACTGCACTGTAGTATATATAACTGAGAGAAAAAACGTAGTCTTTAGACTCCAGCTACTGTACTGAATTCTGTCAGCTACTGACAGAATTTTTAACTGCAAGGTAGTATATATAACTGAGAGAAAAAACGTATTTTCTAGACTCTGGCTACTGTACCGCACGTGACAGAATTCTTCACTGCACTGTAGTATATATAACTGAGAGAAAAAACGTAGTCTTTAGACTGCGGCTACTGTTCCACACACGACATAATTTTTCACTGCACAGTAGTATATGTAACTGAGAGAAAAAACATAGTCTTTAGACTCCAGCTACTGTACCGCATACGACAGAATTGTTCACTGCACTGTAGTATATATAGCTGAGAGAAATAACAAAGTATTTAGACTGGGGCTATTGTACCGCAAACCACTCAATTTTTCACTGTACTATAGTATATATAAATGAGAGAAAAAACATATTTTCTAGATTGCACCTGCTGTACCGCGCACGACAGAATTTTTCACTGCACTTTAGTATATATAACTGAGAGAAAGAACGTAGTCTTTAGACTCCGGCTACTGTACCGCAGATGACAGAATTTTTCACTTCACTGTAGTATATATAACTGAGAGAAAAAACGTATTTTCTAAACGCCGGCGACTGTACCGCACGTGACAGAATTGTTCACTGCACTGTAGTATATATAACTGAGAGAAAAAACGTAGTCTTTAGACTGCTGCTACAGTTCGCCAAACGACAGAATTTTTCACTGCACTGTAGTATATATAACTGAGAGAAAGAACGTAGTCTTTAGACTCCGGCTACTGTACCGCACACAACATAATTTTTCACTGCACTGTAGTATATATAACTGAGACAAAAAAACGTAGTCTTTAGACTGCGGCTACTGTACCGTAAACGACATAATTTTTCACTGCACTGTAGTATATATAACTGAGAGAAATAACGTAGTCTTTAAACTGTGGCTATTGTACCACACACCACTAAATTTTTCACTGGACTGTAGCATATATAACTAAGAGAAAAAACATATTTTCTAGACTGAGGCTACTGTACCGCACACAACAGAATTTTTCACTGCACTGTAGCATATATAACTGAGAGAAAAAACGTAGTCTTTAGACTCCAGCTACTGTACTGAATTCTGTCAGCTACTGACAGAATTTTTCACTGCAAGGTAGTATATATAACTGAGAGAAAAAACGTATTTTCAAGACTCTGGCTACTGTACCGCACGTGACAGAATTGTTTACTGCATTGTAGTATATATAACTGAGAGAAAAAAACGTACTCTTTCGACTGTGGCTACTGTTTCGCACACGACAGAATTTTTCACAGCACTGTAATATATATAACTGAGAGAAAGAACGTAGTCTTTAGACTCCGGCTACTATACCGCACAAAACATAATTTTTGACTGCACTGTAGTATATATAACTAAGACAAAAAAAATTATTTTCTAGACGGAGGCTACTGTACCGCACATGATAAAATTTTTCACTGCACTGTAGTATGTATAACTGAGAGAAAAAACGTAGTCTTTAGACTCCGGCTACTGTTACGTACACGACAGAATTTTTCACTGCACTAGAGTATATATAACTGAGAGAATGAACATAGTCTTTAGACTCCGGCTACTATACCGCACACGAAAGAATTATTCACTGCACTGTAGTATATATAACTGAGAGAAAAAAACTATTTTCTATACTCCGGCTACTGTACCGCACGAGACAGAAATGTTCACTGCACTGTAGTATATATAACTGAGAGAAAAAACGTAGTGTTTAGACTGCGGCTACTGTTCCACACACGACATAATTTTTCACTGCACTGTAGTATATATAACTGAGAGCTAAAACATAGTCTTTAGACTCCAGCTACTGTACCGCATACGACAGAATTGTTCACTGCACTGTAGTATATATAACTGAGAGAAATAACGTAGTCTTTAGACTGCGGCTATTGTACCGCACACCACTCAAATTTTCACTGTACTATAGTATATATAAATGAGAGAAAAAACATTTTCTAGACTGCACCTGCTGTACCCTCACGACAGAATTTTTCACTGCACTGTAGTATATATAACTGAGAGAAAGAATGTATTTTCTAGACGGAGGCTACTGTACCGCACATGACAGAATTTTTCACTGCACTGTAGTATATATAACTGAGAGAAAAAACGTATTTTCTAGACTCCGGCTACTGTACCGCACGTGACAGAATTGTTCACTGCACTGTAGTATATATAACTGAGAGAAAAAACGTAGTCTTTAGTCTGCTGCTACAGTTCCCCAAACAACAGAATTTTTCACTGCACTGTAGTATATATAACTGAGAGTAAGAAAGTAATCTTTAAACTCTGGCTACTGTACCGCACACAACATAATTTTTCACTGCAATCTAGTATATATAACTGAGAGAAAAAACATATTTTCTAGACTCTGGCTACTGTATCGCACACAACAGAATTGTTCACTGCACTGTAGTATATATAACTGAGAGAAATAACGTAGTCTTTAGACTGCGGCTATTGTACCGCAAACCACTCAATTTTTCACTGGACTATAGTATATATAAATGAGAGAATAAACGTATTTTCTAGACTACAGCTGCTGTACCTCACATGACAGAATTTTTCACTGCTCTTTAGTATATATAACTGAGAGAAAGAACGTAGTCTTTAGACTCCGGCTACTGTACCACAGATGACAGAATTTTTCACTGCAAGGTAGTATATATAACTGAGAGAAAAAAAGTATTTTCTAGACTCTGGCTACTGTACCGCACGTGACAGAATTGTTCACTGCATTGTAGTATATATAACTGAGAGAAAAAAACGTACTCTTTCGACTGCGGCTACTGTTTCGCACACAACAGAATTTTTCACAGCACTGTAGTATATATAACTGAGAGAAAGAACGTAGTCTTTAGACTCCGGCTACTATACCGCACAAAACATAATTTTTCACTGCACTGTAGTGTATATATAACTGAGACAAAAAAAATTATTTTCTAGACGGAGGCTACTGTACCGCACATAATAAAATTTTTCACTGCACTGTAGTATGTATAACTGAGAGAAAAAAAGTAGTCTTTAGACTCCGGCTACTGTACCGAACACGACAGAATTTTTCACTGCACTAGAGTATATATAACAAAGAGAATGAACATAGTCTTTAGACTCCGGCTACTATACCGCACACGAAATAATTTTTCACTGCACTGTGGTATATATAACTGGGAGAAAAAAACTATTTTCTAGACTCCGGCTACTGTACCGCACGAGACAGAAATGTTCACTGCACTGTAGTATATATAACTGAGAGAAAAAACGTAGTCTTTAGACTGCGGCTACTGTTCCACACACGACATAATTTTTCACTGCACTGTAGTATATATAACTGAGAGAAAAAACATAGTCTTTAGACTCCAGTTACTGTACCGCATACGACAGAATTGTTCACTGCACTGTAGTATATATAACTGAGAGAAATAACGTAGTCTTTAGACTGCGGCTATTGTACCGCACACCACTCAATTTTTCACTGTACTATAGTATATATAAATGAGAGAAAAAACATTTTCTAGACTGCACCTGCTGTACCCTCACGACAGAATTTTTCACTGCACTGTAGTATATATAAATGAGAGAAAGAATGTATTTTCTAGACGGAGGCTACTGTACCGCACATGACAGAATTTTTCACTGCACTGTAGTATATATAACTGAGAGAAAGAATGTAGTCTTTAGACTCCGGCTACTGTACCGCACACGACATAATTTTTCACTGCACTGTAGTATATATAACTGAGAGAAAAAATGTATTTTCTAGACGGAGGCTACTGTACCGCGCACAACAGAATTTTTCACTCCACTGTAGTATGTATAACTGAGAGAAAAAACGTAGTCTGTAGACTCCGGCTACTGTACCGAACACGACAGAATTTTTCACTGCACTTTAGTATATATAACTGAGAGAAAGAATGTAGTCTTTAGACTCCGCCTACTGTACCGCACGCGACAGAATTGTTCACTGCACTGTAGTATATATAACTGAGAGAAAAAACTTAGTCTTTAGACTGCGGCTACTGTTCCGCACACGACATAATTTTTCACTGCACTGTAGTATATATAACTGAGAGAAATAACGTAGTCTTTAGACTGCGGCTATTGTACCGCACACCACTCAATTTTTCACTGGACTGTAGTATATATAACTGAGAAAAAAACGTATTTTCTAGACTGCGGCTGCTGTACCGCACACGACTGAATTTTTAACTGCACTGTAGTATATATAACTGAGAGAAAGAACGTAGTCTTTAGACTCCGGGTACTGTACCGCACACGACATAATTTTTCACTGCACTGTAGTATATATAACTGAGAGAAAAAACTTATTTTCTAGACTCTGGCTACTTTACCGCACGTGACAGAATTGTTCACTGGATTGTAGTATATATAACTGAGAGAAAAAACTTAGTCTGTAGACTGCGGCTACTGTTCGCCAAACGACAGAATTTTTCACTGCACTGTAGTATATATAACTGAGAGAAAGAACGTAGTCTTTAGACTCTGGCTTCTGTACCGCACACAATATAATTTTTCACTGCACTGTAGTATATATAACTGAGAGAAAAAACTTATTTTCTAGACTCCGGCTACTGTACCGCACACGACATAATTGTTCACTGCACTGTACTATATATAACTGAGAGAAATAACGTAGTCTTTAGAATGCGGCTATTGTACTGCACACCACTCAATTTTTCTTTGGACTGTAGTATATATAACTGAGAGAAAAAACATATTTTCTAGACTGAGGCTACTGTACCGCACACGACAGAATTTTTCACTGCACTGTAGTATATATAACTGAGAGAAAAAATGTAGTCTTTAGACTCCGGCTACTGTACCGCACACAACAGAATTTTTCACTGCACTGTAGTATATATAACTGAGAGAAAAAACGTATTTTCTAGACTCCGGCTACTGTACCGCACGTGACAGAATTGTTCACTGCACTGTAGTATATATAACTGAGAGAAAAAAAAATGTAGTCTTTAGACTGCGTCTTCTGTTCCGCACACAACAGAATTTTTCACTGCACTGTAGTATATATAACTGAGAGAAAGAACGTAGTCTTTAGACTCTGGCTACTGTACCGCACACAACAGAATTGTTCACTGCACTGTAGTTTATATAACTGAGAGAAATAACGTAGTCTTTAGACTGTGGCTATTGTACCACACACCACTCAATTTTTCACTGGACTGTAGTATATATAACTGAGAGAAAAAACGTAGTCTTTAGACTCCGGCTACTGTACCGCACACAACAGAATTTTTCACTGCACAGTAGTATTTATAACTGAGAGAAAAAAGGTATTTTCTAGACTCCGGCTACTGTACCGCACGTGACAGAATTGTTCACTGCACTGTAGTATATATAACTGAGAGAAAAAACGTAGTCTTTAGACTGCGGCTTCTGTTCCGCACACGACAGAATGTTTCACTGCACTGTAGTATATATAACTGAGAGAAAGAACATAGTCTTTAGACTCTGGCTACTGTACCGCACACGACAGAATTGTTCACTGCACTGTAGTATATATAACTGAGAGAAATAACGTAGTCTTTAGACTGCGGCTATTGTACCGCACACCTCTCAATTTTTCACTGGACTGTAGTATATATAACTGAGAGAAAAAACGTAGTCTTTAGACTCCGGCTACTGTACCGCACACGACAGAATTTTTCACTGCACTGTAGTATATATAACTGAGAGAAAGAACGTAGTCTTTAGACTCCGGCTACTGTACCGCACACAACAGAATTTTTCACTGCACTGTAGTATATATAACTGAGAGAAAAAAACTATTTTCTAGACTCCGGCTTTTGTACCGCACGCGACAGAATTGTTCACTGCACTGTAGTATATATAACTGAGAGAAAAAACGTAGTCTTTAGACACAAGGTGCAATTGTGACTGGGACAGGGCAGGTATGGGGCCCTTCAGATGGTCTCTGGATGCCTAAATAAATATTTGGCACCCTGAGAATGCTCCCTCCCTCTGTCTAACCATGTAGATGCTGCAGTCACTATCAATTGTGGTGTCTGAAGGGTTAAAATGCCAGAATCAAAGTAATCTATGAATCCTGCAATGAAAGCTGGGTGCCTGCTGTAATACAGAAGGCACCAGCAAGAGATGGTACTAGTACTGTTCCGTAGTCTGTGCTATTTGCCATGACTTGCTGTACTATTACAGCATAGAGCATTGAGAACTAGCACTCTGTGACAAAATACTACGAGAAGACTAACATGCTGCTAATCTTAAGGACACTTTTTTTTTTACTTTTGCTTTAACACATTCAGACAACCTTTTTTTATGTATGATGACTTCAGTTGTATTTTTGTCAATTGTGTATCACCAATAAACTTATGTATGCAATGAAAGAGCCGAGTTTTGTTAAAAAAAGATTAAAAATAACAAAGATGCCGTATTCACCTCCTGTGATTCCCTACCACTACTGTCCTGATGCTGTGCCAGTCCCCACTGTTCTCCTCTTCCACGCTGGAAATGCCAGGAAATTCCAGCTCTGCCAATCATTGAGTGAATAATGTACACATTTAGCCCAGGCTGATCTGAATAGACAATAGACATACTAAAATTGTAACATATTTAACAAAATATGCCTTTTAAGTATAGCCTATATTAGAGATCTCTCAATCACAAGGATCATGACAAGGATCACAAGGATCAGAAAGCAGATGAAAGATGCCCATCAGACTCATTTTGGTCCTTCTGAATCACACATACCTTTGCAAACTAAGCTCAATGTCCCTGTCACTAACACATGCTTCACTCAAATAGGACTGCATTAATACAATCATGGGTTCTTCCTAAGGTGTTCTAAAGGTTCATAGTCTAATTTGGATTCAAAAACCATAGTAATAGACAAGCTTACTTTACATTTGTGCAGTCTGTGCATAGCACTTTGTCTACCAAATCTAACGTCAGTTGTAGAATAAGACACTCAGATAAGGATATCAGAACTGATGTGTTACCTGAAAGGGTTCTGCCCGTATTTTATGTATCAGATTGTTTTATCTTCAAGGTTCTTTTTACTGCCTAACAATGCTGAAAACGTGTTTAATATTATGTCATTAGATATGACAAGTAGCCGCAGGTTTTTATCCTACTAAGTTATTTTGAGCATCTCACTATTTGGAATGTTTTAAGCCCTAGGAATAATGTGACCTAAAGTACGGTACGTTATTTTACATGTATTTTCAGACACTTATTGATGTGATACTCATTTATGTATTTATATCCTTATGTACCTTATGTTCTGCTTTCTGTCAGTTTGGTGAAAAATAAAGATTTTTGTTTCAGATGTTTTGCACATATTGCTCAACAATTTCTTATGAACAGGTCAAATGCTAAGTTTCATAGCAAGTTATGAGTTTATATATAATTAAAGGGATTCTTTTTACATGAAAAGGTGTATCATGCATACCGATATGTCAAGCAAAAGTTACTCATGCTGCAGATCTGTAAACCAAAATGTTTGTTCAGTCTGGGAAATGTTTAAAGTTAGCCCCCCGCAAAAATAAATTAAAGGGTTAATGCACATCAAATAACTATAAGTGATTTCATTGTGTGATTGTATTGATTTCTGGGATAGCCTACACATTTTTGTTCCGCATATCTTCACAAAGGGCAAAGTTTGGCACATACAGTATGTCAGCAAATTCTCTTGTTACAGTATATGCTAAACAATAACAAGAAAAACACAAAAAAGTTTTGCACAGCTCAGCCTAAGTTTGCGTGATCCAGACACTCCCGTAATGTGAAGGAAAAGGCAGCAATGATGAATACCCCGGATCTGGGTTCATGAAAGACATCAGTGACAAATTTTCAATGGATCCAGCACCTTGGAATTTTGGATAAAACGTAACTTTTATTTACATGATTAAAAGACTCCATGGTGTCCTCGAGGGGACACGTTTTGCGTAAATCGTGCTTCATCAAGCCCATCAAGGCTTAATGAAGCACGATTTGCGTGAAACGTATCCCCCCGAGGACACCATGGAATTCTTTTAATCATGTAAGTAAAAGCTATGTTATCCTAAATCACAAGTCCATGGCCCATCACATCCTTTTTGAAGGTACATTATATTGCTTTCCTTTTCCTTAATCGCATTGAAAAGTAAAATTGATCACTGTGCCCAAAAATATAATAATTGACTAACTTTCCAATATACTTTTATGGTATTACTAAAAATTCTATGCTGCTGCAAAGCTTCATCCACCACAATCATTAGAGGAATTATGTCACTCATAAAGTTGTTGTGTAATATATCACTTTAGAGGATCTCCTGTGGGGAAATTAACCATACTTTAATGCTCACTACCAGATTATTAGATTCCATTTTTATTCATCCTATACCTTTTATTTTAAAACAAAACTTTTGTTCTAAAGTCATCATGTATATCTTTGCCTGGTTTAGGTAGCAATTTAATGTAAGCAGTTTTTGAGGCATCTCGTAGTTTCCCAGTGGTTAAAATAGCATTGAAATGCACCCCAAGTGTCGGCGTGATGGAATCTACTAGAATCTTGTAGGATTCCCCAAGAGTAACCATCAGGTCCAGGAGCCTTTGAGTTGTGTAGGTTACTTATGGCTGTTTTAATTTCCGGTTCAGTGATAGCTTTGTTTAGTTCCAGTAAGTCTTCCTGGGAGACTGTTGGCAAGGATATTTTATTGAGAAGAGCAGTGCCACCTAGTGAGGACGAGCTGGTCGAATACAGAGTGGTGTAGAACTGTTGGAGAATATCATTAATCTCATGAGGGTCAGATATTAGTGTGCCGTTGGCTAACCTAAGTGTTTGGATATGTGTTGGTGGACACCTGCCTTTAGTCAGTCTCGCCAGAAGTTTTCCTGACTTATTGCCAAAGCAGAGCAGTTTCTCCTCCATGGAGGATCGGTGGAAGCACTCTTTCCTTTCCAGCCAAAGATCAAAAATGTGCTTGGCAGCCACCCATCTATCCTTTTTCTCAGGTGTAGGCTCTTGGAGGAAACCCTCCAAGTTCTCCACTAGCTGCCTCATATTTTTTTTGGTCCGTGCATTTTATAGAGGAAATATAAGATATCAGTTTCCCCCTTATTACCACCTTAGCCGTAGCGGGAAAGAGAGATGAGTCCTGCTTGTGAGTTGCGTTATCTGCTTCAAACTCCAGCCATCACCCTCTAAGGAGGTCCCGGAATGTCTCATCCTCTGCCATGTATGCTGGAAAGCGCCATAAAATATCTGTGCCCCTTGGGATAGAATCTAGTATATTAATGGAGATAGAGCAATGATCCACTATAGCCAGATTATGTATGGACATTTTAAAACCCTATTGGCTAGTGATGTGTGTGAAAGAAGATAATCGATGCATGACCAGCTAGAGTGTGCGTGTGAGAAGTGGGTATATTCCCTGTCATTTGGGTGAGACATGCGCCAAATATCTTGTAATTGAGAGGAGTCTGTCAGTGAGAGTAATCACTTATCCCTGGATCTTACTGGCATGTGGGGATTGGATGGACCATTCCTGTCTTCTGCCGGGGACATAACCGAGTTCATATCCTATCCCCCCCCCCCACTATCTTGTGCTGCACATCATCAGTAAGGAGTCTAGCCTCTAGAGAGTGGAAAAAGGCAGTGTAGTCCCCATTAAGGCCGTATATATTGTAAATGCTTCACTTCTCTCCAATATGCTGAAACCGTATGTGTGTCCATCGGCCCTCTTCAGGGTCAACGGAGACGTCAGTAATATAAAAAGAGAAGTGTTTATGAGTTAATATAATGGTCCCCCCTTTATGTTTGTGAGCGGGTGCCCCAAATACATGTCATACCCATTGCTTGCCCAGGTGGTGAAAGTTCGCTTCAGCCAAATGAGCTTCTTGTAGAAGCGCAAAATCCGGGTGAAGTCTCTTGAGGTGTCTAAGCACCATGGATCGTTTGGCCGGCGATCGCAAGCCTTTGACATTCCAGGACACTATCCTCATGGTGGAAGGTAAAAAAAAGCATTATTATGGAAGATAAAACAATATGGAAAATGCTGCTTATACAATGAGTTTGAGTGATCACACTGAAATAAAAATAAATAGGAACTATGGGCATAACCCTTAGTATGATACCTTCTCTCCCCGCATTTTACTACCTGCCAGGAGATCTGCCACTCACGCACCCCTCTCACACCTCCAATAGGTAGCTGCACACATGTAAATTAAAAACCGAAAAGAACAATCAACCAAAGCCAACAATAATCCCCCCAACCTTGGATTCTGAGAACACGAACCCCTAATACCATGGTATGGCGTGTGGATAGAATATATTGATTAGATGATTTGTCTTTTTTCTGAGGAAAAGAGTAGAGTAAACCCCCCACCCCGAAAGCTCCTATGAAAGGTAAAGTCAATCATTACTAGACTGTTATTTCAACCGTCCACCGAGTTAACAGAATCATCTTGGCTTGTCTTTGCGCCTTTGGTGAAGTACTCGCTGATGAACTCATCAATGTCTGAGACCTTCGTGGACTACCTGGCTTGAGTGGAGAAGCCGCAGAGGCCGAGTGAGGGGAGCCAGGCTCCCTTGGTACTGGAGAAGAGGATCCCTTCATAGGTAAGTATCGTTGGAGAGCCTGTTCTACCACCTCTTGCGAAGTGAAGGTTCAGATGGCGCCATCTGGAGGAAACACCCTCAGGGTCACCGGGTAAACCAGCTGGAACCAGATCTTATTGCGACTTAAAGCTGTACACAGCTCGCTAAACTTGTGTCTTGGACCTTCTATCTTCATTCAGCAGGACCTGCGATAACGTCACCGCGCTTACTACATGGTGAGCAAGGTGACGTCATCGCAGGTCCTTTTGCAGGTCCTGCAGAAAGAAGAAAGAAGAGGATACCGGCTGCGCGATCAAGTGGATGGGGTGAGTTTTTTAAATTATTTTTAAACCTTGAATGGCCATTTTATTTAGCATTCTGTCTTAAAAATGCTATTATTTTCCGTTATAACTAGAGATGAGCGAGTAGTGTTCGATCGAGCTGGTATTCGATCGAATACTACGCTATTCGGCGTACTCGATTTCGTTCGAGTATAACGGCGATGGCGCACTTAGAATTTGTTTCCCCTCCCACCTTCCCTGGCGCTCTTTTTCCACCAACCACCATGCAGGGGGGTATGACAGGCACGCTGAGCACGCTGGCAGCGCGAAAACGGCGTCTACATGCATTGGCTGGAAAAACCATGTGACCTCGAATCATAAAAACTCAGCTCTTCCTGCTCGTTCGCATATGCTGCGTGAACTTAGTCAGGGACAGAGGCTGGAGAAGGGAGAGATAGGTTTTAGCTGTTGGACAGGCAGGAGCGTGATTAAAAGCCCTTATCAGGGCTACTATAGTGCAGTACAGTGATAGCTTTACTACTATATACACTCTGCAGAGAACGGCTGCTGTATTCAGGGATAGCTGCTGGAGTAGGGACAGAGAGAGGCATTAGTGGTGTATTAGGTGCTCTGCTACATACCAAACTATATTTGGCACTACTGTTCTGCGTTCTTTTTGGCTGCAAAACCCTGTTATATACCTAGTGTGGATATGCACCATCTGATCAGACAGTATACGGCTGTGTACTTTTTTTTTTTTAAATACAGTTTATTTGGCTCTAGTGTTCTGGGTTCTGTGTGCCTGCAATACCCCTTTTTGTATACCAGGTGTAAATACCCCACCGTCTGACCTGTTAGTACACGGCTGTGTACCTAGAAATATAAAAAAAATAGGCCTTTTCATTGGCACCTATACTGTGCGTTCTCTTGCAAAATAATTTTATATACTTGGTGTTAATACACACCGTCTGAACTGTTAGTACACGGCTGTGTACCTAGAAATATTAAAAATTAGGCCTTTTCATTGGCACCTGTACTGTGCGTTCTCTTGCAAAATAATTTTATATACGTGGTGTTAATACACACCGTCTGAACTGTTAGTACACGGCTGTGTACATAGAAATATTAAAAAAATAGGCCTTTTATTTGGCACCTGTACTGTGCGTTCTCTTGCAAAATAATTTTATATATGTGGTGTTAATACACACCGTCTGAACTGTTAGTACACGGCTGTGTACCTAGAAATATAAAAAAAATAGGCCTTTTTTTTTGCACCTGTACTGTGCGTTCTCTTGCAAAATAATTTTATATACGTGGTGTTAATACACACCGTCTGAACTGTTAGTACACGGCTGTGTACCTAGAAATATAAAAAAAATAGGCCTTTTCATTGGCACCTGTACTGTGCGTTCTCTTGCAAACTAATTTTATATACGTGGTGTTAATACACACCGTCTGACCTGTTAGTACACGGCTGTGTACCTAGAAATATAAAAAAAATAGGCTTTTTCTTTGGCACCTGTACTGTGTGTTCTCTTGCAAAATAATTTTATATATGTGGTGTTAATACACACCGTCTGATCTGTTAGTACACGGCTGTGTACCTAGAAATATAAAAAAAATAGGTCTTTTCTTTGGCACCTGTACTGTGCGTTCTCTTGCAAATGAATTTTATATACGTGGTGTTAATACACACCGTCTGAACTGTTAGTACACGGGCTGTGTACCTAGAAATATAAAAAAAATAGGCCTTTTTCATTGGCACCTGTACTGTGCGTTCTCTTGCAAAATAATTTTATATACGCGGTGTTAATACACACCGTCTGACCTGTTAGTACAACGGCTGTGTACCTAGAAATATTAAAAAAATAGGCCTTTTCTTTGGCACCTATACTGTGCGTTCTCTTGCAAAATAATTTTATATACATGGTGTTAATACACACCGTCTGAACTGTTAGTACATGGCTATGTACCTAGAATATAAAAAAATAGGCCTTTTGATTGGCACCTGTACTGTGCGTTCTCTTGGCAAAATAATTTTTATATACGTGGTGTTAATACACACCGTCTGAACTGTTAGTACATCGGCTATGTACCTAGAAATATTAAAAAATAGGCCTTTCTTTGGCACCTGTACTGTACGTTCTCTTGCAAAATAATTTTATATACGTGGTGTTAATACACACCGTCTGAACGTTAGTACACGGCTGTTGTACCTAGAAATATAAAAAAATAGGCCTTTTCATAGGCACCTGTACTGTGCGTCTCTGCAAAATAATTTTATATACGTGGTGTTAATACACAACCGTCTGACCTGTTAGTACACGGCTGTGTACCTAGAAATATTAAAAAAATAGGCCTTTTCTTTGGCACCTGTACTGTG
>ONZH01008607.1:0-277079 GCA_900303285.1 Rhinella marina | reverse complement strand
CTCACTGAGGTCTTCTTCACTTCTGATCTTCTTGGATAACAAAGTCTCTGGTAGAAAGTCAAATGTCCATTTCTTGAAGTTTGTTGTTACAAAGTTCAGTCTATGACCCCTCCTTATGTATGTGAAGGGGTAGCATGTGTAGATGTCAGTGCAGATCTTAGAGCCTCTTATCAGTAGGTGATAGACAGTCCATTACCTTGTCTGTGGGAGGAGCTTTGACACAAGGACCTCCCCCCTCACTGGTCTGCATCAGCATAGCAGACCAGTGGTTGAAGCCTTTTCTTGCTGGGTGACAGTCAGGTCACTGAATACTGTCTCTTACCACACCTTGTTGACTTGACGTAGCAGCCCCTGGACTTTCTGAGGTTGCCAGTCCTGGCTCTTTTTAGCTGCACACAGGAAAGAGGTACTGAACAGTTCCACACAATCAAGAAAATGTCAATTCAAAAACTCAGTTCATGTTAGAACAAGCCGTTGATGAGGTGGTTTCCTCTCCACCTCTGCATCAAATGGATCAAATAAAACAAATGTCCTTAGAACTTTTGTCAGTCCAACACTGTATGTAAATAACTCTTACCAATGATACCACAGTAGTCCTCTGCCAAAGAAAATAAACTTTTCTGAAATTCTAAACTTGATCTTAAGTACACACAGTACTGCACATTAAACAATAGCAATGCATGGGTATTAGTTTTTTCAGGGTAAAACCTTCTAGACCAAATAAAACACAACCCCATCAATATCAGTTTATTAATGACCCTTCTTGAGATACCCAATGCTGGTTGGTGTTAACTTAATGTGTTGTTTTGTGTATTTTGCACACTTTGTAGAAGTACCCAGCTTTTCTGGATGCGGAAATGAATGGCATATTTTTTCCTTGAATTAACATAGGACTTGTCTTTCATGGGGGAAGAGGGGGTGGAGCACAAAGGATGTCTTTGTGGCTGGGACATCCACCCGTCCTTCCCCCTGAATCCTTTAAGTCCACCCCTTCTGGTCGGACTGTGTGATCCTTCCCCTTTCTATTAGTCTGGTCTCAACTGTCCATGAGGACAGATCTCTGATGTTTTGAATACAGTTAACATATAACAAGTAACCACAAACATTGACACAAACAGATCTGACAATACAGACATGAACACATAAAGGGCCCATTGGAAACGTTTCATTGAATTCAATAAGGAAAAAATGTAGAGCTCAATCAAAAACATTTGGTACCAAAAAATATCCCAAGAAAGAAAATAAAAATCCCCAATGCGCATTATACTCCATACACATTTTCATTTCCATTTCCTACATATCCACACCCAGTTCACACACAGTTCTGCTGGGCATCCATCAGTCTTCACACCTTCAAGCACATTCAACACAACTACAACTTCAAGCTGCATGCATTCACATTCCACTGAGTGAGTCGACTCCCATCCACACAGCTTTCCTGGATACAGATACACTCACAGAAAACCATCCTGTTGGGGGAATAACAAAGAAACATACATTAAGTGAATCAATTGCTGGTAAGTAATACCATTGTCTTTGTTCACTACTACAACACATTGTTATTGGAAAGACACACAAGCACACCACAGTGGGCACATAACTATTGTCTTGGCTCTTGCACATTTATAAGCTGCTAGGAAGAGAACAAGAAAAGTTATTAATTGATCTTTACTCTTCTGTGTCAGATATATAACCAATCTGCAGCAACACCAAAGGAACATTTCTAAACCTTAAGTCACTTAAAAATTCTTGCCTCAGCCCACCACAGCTATCAGCCCCCCCCCCTTTCTGACTCTTATCTCTCAAGGATTCATCCAGCTTTCCTGAAACTTCAACAAACAGCAGACTAGTTGGGGGATATTCAATTTAGAAAAGTTATTAGCAGACAGTTTACAGATAATACATGTGCTACTAAATTTTTGTGTCTGCAGATCCATTACCAGCCCCCACCCTCCCCCCTTACCATCACCATATGGAAGGGATTGAATTCCTGGGGGGGGTTATCTCCATGAGCACTAGAGGGGGAAAAGAATAAACACCACACACGATGGGAGGTGTTCCTGTTGGAGCACATTCCAGAGGACAGGAGGAGTTCTTGTAGAACTAAAAGTTACAGAAAACACAAAAGGGGTTGTAACAGAAATTGAAACAGAAGGGGGATGGGTGCCACATGGTTTTTTTCCTTTGTTCTCTCAGGAAATCCTCCATCTTGAAATAGAAATATTGTCCATTTTCCTCAACCTACTTCAAACCTTCTTCAGTTTCAACCTTTCACCTCAACCAGACAATACTTTATGGCCAACATATCTTCTTAGTGCTAGCCATATTGGCCCACACTAGGTTACAATGCTTATTCTTTCATTACGGTTCCAACCTCTAATGCTATGGTCCCAGATCTTTCCTACTTGAACACCCACATAGCATTAGGTTCAACAAAACTTAAACAGTTTATTTCTAAACACAAGTGCCTTTCTGATGGTAGACACTTGGGCTCTTTTATCTCTTGAAACAACTCCTTTGCATTTTTCACATCTTTTTCCTTCTCTTTGGATCTTACTGTGTGTAATTTACCCTGCTGTTTTAGATCTTTCCAACGCTCTAGCAAGTCAGGAGTAGGAATGCCATCTATCTCCTCCTTGCTGACTCCACTGTTCAAAAGATCTAAAAACATTTGCCTTTGTTTAATTTTAATTCTCTCATTTCCTGTATCTTTTTGTACAGGTCTCCTCTACATAATTCTGATCCCCAGAAGCTGAAGCTCTCTGTGTAACCTCTCTTTTTGAGTTTGTCTATCTCCTCATCTGATGACGACAATCCTGACCACTCACCCACAGCATCCCATTTATCTTGCTGAATTAGAGTTCTTCCTCTAAAAGCACTTCTGTCACCTGGGAGTGATCCCTGTTTTTTCCGTCTGCGTTTTTGCATAGTATGGACTACATAGTGGGAAAACTGATTACTCAATTCCCCATTATGCTTCTCAATGTCCCTCATACAGGTCCACAAAAGCGCCAATTGCTCAGTAGCTGCCTGCAGCAGCTCCTCTTCAATTGCCTCTCGCTTCACTGTCTCCTCCTGAAGAGCCTGCACGCAAATCCATCCCTCACTTGCTGCCGCTTTTTGCTCAGAAGGGTTATACCGGGACAACTCCAAACCCACAGCTGCTTGACAGGGGTCAGCCAAGCACTGGGGAGCAACATATCTGTTGCACTCACGGGTGATTGGGGCCCAGTGTCCGGAGCTAAGCACCCAAAAAGGTAACGGACCCGTGCGCTGATTCTTTCCCCTCTTAAACAATGAAAATGCCATTCTACCCTAGTCACAATATCTAACCTTCTATCTGAACCTATGTTATAGCCCAACCTCCAACAGATTCTTAGGTACTAGGCACAAACATACACAACTTTCTCAATATTAGTAACTAGGCCTTAACAATAATACTTTACAATAATAATTATGCAAGGGTCAGTATACAGTAATTACATCCCACTTCTGACACCAAATGTATGCAAATGTATGCAAATGAGTTATTGCTTAATGATAATTACAGTATACTGATGACCCAGACACAAACAAATTGATTAAAAATAAAATAGTAAAGTTTATTATACTTAGCTTGGTGTAAATATGGAAATGATGATTAACCTAGGGAGCCCCTTCTGTATCACACTACAGCCTGGGTGAAGATTATTATGAATCGGCAATTTCTTCCTGGACACAAACGAACCAGCATGGTTGTTGTCCCAGGATGAGGCTGCCTGAATTGTTCTGAGGGAGACCTTTATTCAGTGTAGCTGCTCCAACCCCCTCCCTTGGAAGAGGGAGGAGTGGTGGGGGCGAGCGTGTGAATAACTCCTAGTGACCACATTTCCTTCTGGTAACTATAAAGAGTGGAGTTACATTACATCCCAATATCTTGGAGAATATTGATGTCCCCCATCTGGGGAAAACAGAGTCTGACAATATATTCATCCTTACTCCTCGAGTAACTGATATGCTACTAATTATCGTTTCTCGAGAAATAGGAGAATATTTATGTTAACTCCCAGAAGCTGAATCTTTCCCAGATGGTGGTAGACAGACCTTTAGTCTCAGTCAGGGTCACAGAGGTCACCTGTCTCCCACGCTGGCTGCGGAGAGACATTGAATTAATCTATCTATATACCCATATATCTATATTATATGGTCTTATGGTCTTACACTAAAATGAGACATAAATTTACCTCCGATTACAGCTATGTGTGTGCCCTCTCCATTATCCCATACAGGAAAATATAGTGACAGTATTAAAAGTCAGACTGTATAGAGCTATAAATACAGTGCAGATATATATATATATATATATATATATATATATATATATATACTGTCCTACTCTATATATCTCTGCACTGTATTTATACAGTCCTATATCACTCTATATATCTCTACACTCTATTTATAGCTCTATACTGTATGACGTTAGTACTGTCACTATATTTTTCTGTATGGGATAATGGAGATGGGATGGCACACATACTTCTTTAAGTAAATATATATATAAATGGGAGGGGGGCGCCGAGAGAAAGTTTTGCACAGGGCGCCATCTACCCTAAGGCCGGCCCTGAGTAACGTTATAATGCACAAGCAACTCAGGTAATGTCGCCTTGATTAGCGGCAGAGAAAATAGCAACAAATGTAAGGTATATTGGATATAGTAACGTTATAATGCAGACACAACACAGGTGATGTAGCCTTGATTAGCAGCAGAAAAAATCAGAAGGGATGTCAGGTATATAGGAAACAGTAACGTTACAATGCAGATGCAACACAGGTAAAGTCGTCTTGATTAGCCACAGAAAAAATCGGAATGGATATCAGGTATATAGGATACAGTAACATTATAATGTAGACGCAACACAGGTAATGTTGCCTTGATTAGCGGCAGAAAAAATCAGAACGGATATCAAGTATATAGGATACAGTAGCGTTATAATGCAGACGCAATACAGGTAATGTCGCCTTGATTAGCGGCAGAAAAAATAGCAACGGATGTCAGGTATATTGGATATAGTAACGTTATAAAGCACACGCAACACAGGTAATGTCGCCTTGATTAGCAGCAGAAAAAAATCGGAACGGATGTCAGGTATATAGGATACAGTAAAGTTATAATGCACGCGCAACACAGGTAATGTCGCCTTGATTAACAGCAGAAAAAATAGCAGCGGATGTCAGGTATATAGGGTACAAACACGTTATAATGCACACGCTGCGCAGGTGGTGCTTAGGTCAGGCAACCTTGCGCAATTTTTGACCCCTCCCCCCCCAAAAAAAAATATCTATATTTCAGCCAGCTATAATAGCCCTTAAAAGGGCTTTTGGGTCTTTGAAACAGAAAAACTAGCCCTGCCTAGCCAATTTCTATCCTTACACTATCTGTCCCTCCTTGCCGCAGCTCTCTCTGACTCGGACTGAGCCTGGTCACATGTCACAGGGTGCTATATAGCACCCGATGACGTGTTCCCGGCCAGCCAATCAGTGTAATGCCAGTAGCCAACATGGCTACGGCATTACAGTGAATGCCAGTACAGTACCTCCCCGCCAGGGTTGTCAACCTTCCTTTTAAATTTTTCTGGACAAATTAACAAAAAATTACGGACAGCTTAAAATTTTTACGGACATAGGCCCCGCCCCTTTTTAAAGACCATACCCCCATTCCACGCCCTAAAAATGACTTAAAGAGAATGCCCTTGAATCACAAACACTGTTACATCCCCACTGCTCTAGTCTGAGTGCTTTGATTGCATGGCTGCTGTGACAATGCTTGCGGGCTGGGCAGACACTGGGGAGATGTGACAGCCGGGGAGGACACCCTGTAGGGCTTACTCACCACTCAGTGCCTGCATCACCACCTCCGCTGCCCGCTGTTCAAGTACCACTTGTTCTCGCAGAACTGCACAGTCCTTTCGCCTAAAGCTGCGGACACAGTTACACTCAGCTGAAATGAAGTTTAGGGGCAACTTGGTACAAAGTACCGCACACATGAGAGCTTCCCCCTCTGCAGTGGTCTCAGATTGGATCCTATGTAGACTTAGGGCAGCACAGGGCGCTGAAGGGTCAGGGTGGTAGGCTTAGAGTGGCAGTGGCACAGAGGGCTCTGCAGGGCCAGGGTGGCACAGTGTGGTGCTATATAGGATTAGGGTGGCACAGAGGGTGGCACACAGGGTTCTGCAGGGTCAGGATGGCACAGTGTGGTGCTATATAGGATTAGGGTGGCACACAGGGCTCTGCAGGGCCAGGGTGGCACAGTGTGGTGCTATATGGGATTAGGGTGGCACACAGGGCTCTGCAGGGCCAGGGTAGCACAGTGTGGTGCTTTATAGGATTAGGGTGGCACACAGGGTTCTGCAGGGTCAGGATGGCACAGTGTGGTGCTATATAGGGTTAGGGTGGCACACAGGGCTCTGCAGGGCCAGGGTGGCACAGTGTGGTGCTATATAGGATTAGGGTGGCACACAGGGCTCTGCAGGGTCAGGATGGCACAGTGTGGTGCTATATAGGATTAGGGTGGCACACAGGGCTCTGCAGGGTCAGGATGGCACAGTGTGGTGCTATATAGGATTAGGGTGGCACACAGGGCTCTGCATGGCCAGGGTTGCACAGTGTGGTGCTATATAGGATTAGGGTGGCACACAGGGCTCTGCAGTGTCAGGATGGCACAGTGTGGTGCTATATAGGATTAGGGTGGCACACAGGGCTCTGCAGGGTCAGGATGGCACAGTGTGGTGATATATAGGATTAGGGTGGCACACAGGGCTCTGCAGGGTCAGGATGGCACAGTGTGGTGCTATATAGGATTAGGGTGGCACACAGGGCTCTTCGGGGTCAGGATGGCACAATGTGGTGCTATATAGGATTAGGGTGGCACACAGGGCTCTGCAGGGTCAGGATGGCACAGTGTGGTGCTATATATGAATAGGGTGGCACACAGGGCTCTGCAGGGTCAGGATGGCACAGTGTGGTGCTATATAGGATTAGGGTGGCACACAGGGCTCTGCAGGGCCAGGGTGGCACAGTGTGGTGCTATATAGGATTAGGGTGGCACACAGGGCTCTGCAGGGTCAGGATGGCACAGTGTGGTGATATATAGGATTAGGGTGGCACACAGGGCTCTGCAGGGTCAGGATGGCACAGTGTGGTGCTATATAGGATTAGGGTGGCACACAGGGCTCTGCAGTGTCAGGATGGCACAGTGTGGTGCTATATAGGATTAGGGTGGCACACAGGGCTCTGCAGGGTCAGGGTGGCACAGTGTGGTGCTATATAGGATTAGGGTGGCACACAGGGCTCTGCAGGGTCAGGATGGCACAGTGTGGTGCTATATAGGATTAGGGTGGCACACAGGGCTCTGCAGGGCCAGGGTGGCACAGTGTGGTGCTATATAGGATTAGGGTGGCACACAGGGCTCTGCAGGGTCAGGATGGCACAGTGTGGTGATATATAGGATTAGGGTGGCACACAGGGCTCTGCAGGGTCAGGATGGCACAGTGTGGTGCTATATAGGATTAGGGTGGCACACAGGGCTCTGCAGTGTCAGGATGGCACAGTGTGGTGCTTTATAGGATTAGGGTGGCACACAGGGCTCTGCAGGGTCAGGGTGGCACAGTGTGGTGCTATATAGGATTAGGGTGGCACACAGGGCTCTGCAGGGTCAGGATGGCACAGTGTGGTGCTATATAGGATTAGGGTGCCACACAGGGCTCTACAGGGCCAGGGTGGCACAGTGTGGTCAGGTGCTATATAGGATTAGGGTGGCACACAGGGCTCTGAAGGGTCAGGATGGCACAGTGTAGTGCTATATAGGATTAGGGCGGCACACAGGGCTCTGCAGGGTCAGGATGGCACAGTGTGGTGCTATATAGGATTAGGGTGGCACACAGAGCTCTGCAGGGCCAGGGTGGCACAGTGTGGTGCTATATAAGATTAGGGTGGCACGCAGGGCTCTGCAGGGTCAGGATGGCACAGTGTGGTGCTATATAGGATTAGGGTGGCACACACGGCTCTGCAGGGCCAGGGTGGCTCAGTGTGGTCAGGTGCTATATAGGATTAGGGTGGCATACAGGGCTCTGCAGGGTCAGGATGGCAAAATGTGGTGCTATATAGGATTAGGGTGGCACACAGGGCTCTGCAGGGCCAGGGTGGCACAGTGTGGTGCTATATAGGATTAGGGTGGCACACAGGGCTCTGCAGGGTCAGGATGGCACAATATGATGTCATGTAAGCTCAGGGTGACATAGCAATGCAATGTAAATTTAGGATGGCACAGAAAGGTCTAGGGTGATGTGGCACATTACATGACTTTAGGGAGCACTGCAGGTTTGGGTGCTAACTCCCCGCTCCCTGTTCACTTACCACGAATCTGCAGGGTCAGTGCGGGGGTAGGCTGGACCCACGTGCTGCCTGTCACACACACTGATGCACCTAAAATGGACTCCAGTCCACAGCAATCGGCATCTGCCCGCGCGGGAAGCCCCCTAGTCCCTCCTCTCTCCTCCCTAGCAGCAGGCTCGGTGTGCTGGTCCTCCTCCCTCTGTGTTGTGCCCTCCTCCAGCTGCCAGCAGTCCTCCCCATGGCCCCAGTACCTCAGGTAAATCCATCTGCTGAGTGCTGCTGACTCGTGATGCTGATCCTGCCTGCTTCTGCCTTGCCTTGCGAGCACTGGCCCGCCCACTCCAAGCGCCGCTGGGGAACAGTTCTCTGAACTGCACGCATGCACAGTTTACACTTGCGGATTTCGGCACAAAAATTTACGGACGTTGTTTTTTTCTGCTGGCTGCTACGGACGGCAGACAAAAACAACCATTTTTTGAGGACTGTCCGTAAATTTACGGACGGTTGGCAACCCTGCACCCCGCACGCTGATTGGCTGCGTAGCAGCCAAGAAGCGTGCAGGGAGAGGACTCGAGCATGGCGCTCGAGCACACGCAGTGTTCGGCCGGACACTGCGTGGTCCCGAGCACCACCATGCTCGGCCGAATACGATATTCGGCCAAGTGTGCTCGCTCAACACTAGTTCCAGTATTTCATCTTCCAGTTCTTTAGAAACATTTTGGAAATGGAGATGAAAGTATGATAGGGACGTTTCTTTGGTTCGAATAGGCAGATCTGGCGTGCAGGGAGTTGCTTGCTATGGTGGCTATGATAACTGGGCAGAGCGTTGTCATGGAGACTCCCAGGTGTCTAAGAAGGGACTGTCAGTGATCTGTGTGCAGGAATCTTGGTGTAATGTCCTAGGATGTGACCCGGGGGCTGTGTGCAGTCATGTCAGTGTCTTAGGGCCCTCGACTATCTCTGGGGCCCATTCTCCACAGAGGAAGAGCGCCATACGGCCATATTAGCGCCTGCCACACTGTCACACACCATCAGCTGATGAGTCACTTACCTGTGGAGAAACACATTGAGCCCTGCATACAATGAGCGATTAGCAAATAAATAATTACCCATTCTGAGCAGCATAAGAATAGATAGAATTCGAGAATCACCTATTGTGAATGGTGGATCCTTTCTTATCTATACACAGAGGTGATATCATTACAGGCCGGACAAGAATGACAGATAAGCAGATAACTGCAGTAAAGTGATCTGTGATCTGTAAGTGGCTCCTATTATTAGGCTTAGTGGCCAGTGCAGAAACTGCAGGATTTTATGGTTTATGTTTAAATATAGATATTGACATGGAAAAAAAACTAACATTATCAAAAATTCTTTAAAGTGGTTATCCCATGACATCATATAGTACATAACAATCTCTTTCTAACAAATCTAGAACCAGCCCTGTACCTCACATGGATCCAGAGATCTCCCCATTCCGTGCTCTGTTAGATTTATATCAAGCTGACAGCTCAGGGGAGTGTCTTTTCTGCTGCAGTTAAGGGGGTGTGTCCGTGCTCTACCTATCACAGCTCAGGAGGCAGTTGAAGAATGAAACTGAGCATGTGCGACCTTCTCAGTGAGCAGGACAAAGAAATAAGAAAAAATAAACAAACAGCAGGTGGCGCTATACAGATACATTTTACTGAATAACTCAGTGGCTATGCAAAATTTTTAACATGCAGTTACAAAAATATTCAGATCCAGGTGCTGGTTTGAAAACTGTAGAATATTTTTTTGTGGGAAAACCCCATTAAAGGGAACCTGCCATCAACTTTATGCTGTCCTCACCGCAATGTGTCACTCATGAGCTAAAAGTACGTGGTTGCCGAGAATCTCTGCTAGATAGGGAGTCACGCTTATAGGGAGTCACGCTAGGGATGAACGAACCCGTACAGGAATGTTTGGGTTCTTACCAAAAATTACTGTGTCCAGTGACCTGAGCATGGACATTGCTGCAATAGTCTGTGTTCGTTGTTTGGATTTTAAATAAAGCTTGTTAAAAGGCTTCAGCATAGCCAATCAACAAGCTTTTAAGCTGTTGGCACTTGGAAGCCATCACAGTTATGCCTAGTATTGGCATGGCTGTGATTAGCCAACGCACCATGTGACCATGCATGCATAAATGCTGGATCAAGTGGTGTGCCGCCATTCTGCTCTTGGGGTTCACAACACCACCTTTGCATCTGTCTTACTGTAATTCAATAATCAGTCTGTTAATTGTATCGGTGACATAAAGCCATTTGTATTCATATGTTCAGAGCTTGGGATATTTTTTTATAACCTAACCCTGCTTTACACTTCGCCACAACTTTATCTCTGATCTGTCTGGTGTGTTCCTTGGTTTTCATGATGCAGCATTTAATGAGGGAAATTTCTAATTGTGAGAAAGTCGGTCTGATGACTAGAGAAACATCTTCAAGAAAAGAAATAAAAGGTCCACTTGCTCTGACTTTACTACAGATCAGGGATGCCCAACCTGCGGCCCTTCAGCTGTTGTAAAACTACAAATCCCACCATGCCCTGTTGTAGGCTGTCCAGGCATGCTGGGAGTCACAGTTTTTTCCATTAACGAAGAGAGCCAGAATGTTTTCTGGCTCACTTTGGATGAATACTGTAAAACGGCATGTAGCGCCATTTTAGTGAGGTAGGGAGGATGTCTGGATGCATCTTGGACACCGAAGTCGCTGATATTAACGATGATGTCCGACTATTACGCCACTTTTATGGAATGACAATAATACCCCCAAAACCGAAGATAACATCAATTTTAGAGGAAATATTGTTAGGAAAAACATATTTACTTGTATGTAAAACGCAAGTGCTGCCAAAAATTACAAGGAAGAGGCACTCTGATACAACCAGTATATCACATACTGTAAAGGAGGGCTTCATTCACATTGTGGTACAATTGTTCATGACGTGGGACTCCTACACTCATAAAGCCTATGCACAAAGGGAAAGGGCTGCCAAAAATTACAAGGAACAGGCACTCCAATACCCCCTTTATTACACATAAAGGAGTGCATCAGACACACCCTTGAAAAATTTGGTTTGATGGCCTGCTGCTGACACTCCAAAACAATAGGGGTGACGTGCTGCTGCTGAGCTGACCGTGTAAAACATTATAGGTGACATGCAGCAGAGCTGACCGTGTAAAACATTATGGGTGACATGCAGCAGAGCTGACCGTCTAAAACATTATGGTTGAGGGCCTGCTGGTGAGCTAACCGTCTAAAATATTTTGGTTCTGGCCCAGCTGGTGAGCTGACCGTCTAAAAAATTATGGTGCAGGCCCAGCTGGTGAACTTCGAGGGCAGCCTAAGCATTTTCATATGATGGAGGATGAGGAGGAAGAGGACGAGAAGAGGAAGGGGTACATGATAATACAGTGTATTCAATACACCCTAAAAGCCACATTTAAGGTTCCTTCATGTTAAGCCGCTTTCCTCTGGTGGAGTAGAGAAGTCAGGGGCAATCCAGACCTTGTTCATTTTGATAAGCGTCAACCTGTCAGCATTGTCAGTTGACAGATACGCTTATCAGTAATTATGCTCCCAGCGGCACTAAATACCCGCTCAGACAAAACGCTGGCGGCAGGGCAGGCCAGCACTGGCATAGCTAAAGGCTCATGGGCCCTGGTGCAAGAGTTCAGCTTGGGCCCCCCTTCTCTTAGTGCTCTGTGTTTCTTCTTATGTGGCGCAAGGGTCTTTGGGCACCCTCAGGCTCCTGGGCCCGGTAGCGACTGCTACCTCTGCACCCCCTATAGATACGCCCCTGCAGGCCAGCACCTTCAAGGCGTAGCGCGCCAGTTCATGCCACATGTCCAGCTTAGACACCCAATAATTATACGGCACAGAGGGATCGCTGAGGATGTTGATACGGTCAGCTAGGTACTCCTTTACCATCTTCCAAAACTTTTCCCTCCTTGTCACACTAGGCCGCTCTTTAGGGTGAGGGTGCTGGCGGGTGTCATGAAACTGTCCCAGGCCTTGGAGAGTGTCGCCTTGCCTTTGTTGGAACTGCGGTGTGTTCCTCTCGTCTCCCCTCTTCGGGTGGCCAAGGAACTACGGACTCTGCTGCCAGCGTTGTCAGATGGAAATTTTTGGAGCAATTTTTCGACAAGGGCCTTTTGGTATTGCAACATTTTACTTGTCCTCTCTACCACAGGAATGAGAGATGAGAAGTTCTCTTTGTAGACGGGGGTCGAGAAGGGTGAACAACCAGTAATCGGTGTTGGCTAATATGCCTATAACGCGAGGGTCACGGAAAAGGCAGCATAGCATGAAGTCAGCCATGTTTGTCCCAACAGACAAGGCTTCACTCTCCCCACCAGGAGCATGACTCTCAATATCCTCCTCGTCCTCTTCCTCCTCTTCGCCCCATCCATGCTGAAGAGATGGTGTAAACCTGCTATGGCTACCATGTGTAGCGGTGGCAACAGTCTCCTGCTCCTCCTCGTCCTCCTCCTCGAATTTGCGCTGAGAAAACGAACCGAGGGTGGTCTGGCTATCACCCTGTGTCGGGTCTTCCCCCATTTCCACCTCTTCCACACGCAGAGCCTCGGCCTTTATTGTGAGCAGTGAGCTTTTTAGTAGACACAGAAGTGGGATGCTTACGCTGATAATAGCATTTTCGCCGCTCACCATCTGTGTAGATTCATCAAAGTTGCGTAAAACCTCACAGAGGTCAGACATTAATGCCCACTCGTCGCTTGTGAAGAGCGGAAGCTGACTAGAAAGGCGCCGACCATGTTGCAGCTGGTATTCTACTGCTGCCCTCTGCTGCTCACAAAGCCTGCCCAACATGTGGAAGGTGGAATTCCAGCACGTGCTCAGGTTGCACAGCAGTCGGTGAGCTGGCAACTGTAAGCGCTGATGCAGCGTTGCCAGGCCGGCTGAAGCTGTAGGCGACTTGCGGAAATCTGCACACAGGCGACGCAACTTCACCAATAGCTGAGGGAAATTGGGGTAGATTTTCAGAAACCGCTGAACCACTAAGTTGCCAGGTTGCGAGGTTGGCCAGCTCCAAAGCCGCCACCAAGTTGCTGCCGTTATCAGATAAAGCCATGCCTGGCTGTAGGTTGACTGGTGAGAGCCACAGCTCTGCCTGCTCCCTTATGCCCTGCCACAGCTCTGCGGCGGTGTGCTGTCACCTGGCAAATAAGCTTCAGCACAGCCTGTTGCCACTTCCCGACTGCTGTGCTACACTGCTTCCAGCTACTGTCAGAAATCTGACTGGTGCTGCAAGATGGCAATTCTGCATGGGAATTGAGCTAAGGCCTGTGGGTGGGTGGCAGGGTAGGACATTTGAACGATGCGCTGGGACACTGAAGTGGACGTGCTGGCTGATGGTTCTTGCGACAGTCCAGGTGCAGGGCGGGAGGCATCTGGGCCTGCGTCTTGAACAGCAGGTAACAGTGGGGAAGAGGAGGCAGTGGTGTGACCTGCAGACACAGATCGTGGACCCAGGCGTTCGGCCCACCTTTTAGGGTGCTTTGCTGACATTTGGCGGATCATGCTGGGGGTGGTTAGGTTGTTGGTGTTTACGCCACTGCTCATCTTGGTACGGCACAGGTTGCAAATTACAATCCATTTATCGTCAGCACTTTCCTCAAAAAAACGCCAAACTGCAGAACACCTAACCCTTGGCAAGGGAGCTTGCCGCAAGGAGCTGCTCCAGGGAACAGTTGCGGGCCTGGTTGGCGTGGCCTGCCTTCTCCCTTTTGCCACCCCACTGCCTCTTACAACCTGTTGCAGTGCTGCGGATCCCTCCCCCTCTGTACTGCTGTCCTCGCTCGGCTTGCCACCTTCCCAGGTTGGGTCAGCGATTTCATCGTCCACCACCTCCTCTTCCACTTCCTCACTCTATTCCTCCTCCTGACATGGTGAGCTAACAAGAACCTGACTTAACTGCGTCTCATCCTCATCATCAACCTCTTGAGACACTAGTTGCCCTTGACTTATTGGCAACTGTGTCTCGTCATCATGCACCTTGTGAGACGCTACTTGCCGTTCCCCACCGTCATCTTCTTCAGACTGTGTTTGCTTAATAGGTTCGGAATCAGGGCACAATATCTCCTCATGTCCCACTTCAAGCGGCCTTGGCGAGAGGCCCGAGCCAAGGAACGGTGATGAAAAAAGCTCCTCGGAATATCCAAATGTGAGATTAGTTCTTTGCCCAGACTCTGCATGGTGGGAGGAAGGAGGATCAGGGTGAGGATGCGGTTGGAAAGCAAAATACATACAATGCAACGGCACACTGCTAACCGGATGCGGTTGCCCAGACTTTTGGTTACTGAGACTGGACTTTGCGGAAGAGGTGGTGGTGCTGAATCGACTGGAAGCACTATCACCTGCAATCCAACCGACTACCTGCTCACACTACTGTGGCGACAAGAGTTGTGTCTTGCGCCGCCCTGCAAACTGTGACATGAATCTAGGAGTTTTGGATGACTTTCTTTCTTGGGCTCTGCCAGCAGGGAAAGTTTCACTGCGCCCAGAGCCATGGCCTCTGCGTTCACCATCAGCAGCACGCCCACTTCCCCGTCCCTTAGTGCTCGCCTTGTGCATATTAAACAGTATATATGCAACTTTGTCACAAGTACAGTAGTGCAGATTTTTATTAAGTGTATGATAAGAAATATTTCACCCAATGTCAAATATTTAGAATGCGCACACGTTATGCAGCAGACACAAATGAGGAACTGCGGCCTAAATTAACGGTAGAAAAAATAGCAATGTATGTCAGCTATATAGACAACACAAAGGCTATAATGCACACTTTGTGCACGTACTGGTAGTGTCAGGGCGCACTTGCGTTCTTTTTGCCCCAAAAGAAAAAAAATGCAGCCAGATATAACAATGGACTTTTGTGTCTTTTGAACAGAAATACTAGCCCTACCTAGCCAAATCCTATCCCTCCAGTATAATTCCCTCCTTGCGCAAATGTTATACAGCAGACACAGCTGAGGAACTGCGGCCTAAATTAACGGTAGAAAAAATAGCAACGTATGTCAGCTATATAGACAAAAGAAAGGCTATAATGCATACTTTGTGCACGTGCTGGTAGTGTCAGGGCGCACTTGCGTTCTTTTTGCCCCAAAAGAAAAAAAAATGCAGCCAGATATAACAATGGACTTTTGTGTCTTTTGAACAGAAACACTAGCCCTACCTAGCCAAATCCTATCCCTACAGTATAATTCCCTCCTTGCGCAAATGTTATACAGCAGACGCAGCTGAGGAACTGCAGCCTAAATTAACGGTAGAAAATATAGCAACATATGTCAGCTATATAGACAACCGAAAGGCTATAATGCACACTTTGTGCACGTACATGTAGTGTCAGGGCGCACTTGCATTCTTTTTGCCCCAAAAGAAATTTAAAAAAATGCAGCAAGATATAACAATGGACTTTGGTGTCCCTCCTTGCGCAAATGTCATACAGCAAGACGCAAAAGAGGTACTGCAGACTTAGCAGAAATAATAGCAAAGGATGTCAGGTATATAGTATACAGAGAGTATCATACAGCATGCAGCAGCTGCACAGGTGGCATTAAAGGGGTATTCTCATCTTGGACAATGGGGGCATATCGCTAGGATATGCCCCCATTGTCCTATAGGTGCGGGTCTCACAAGCGCGGCCCGCTCACCATTCACTTCTATGGGGCCGCCGGAAATAGCCGAGCGCTGGCTCGGCTATCTCCGTCGGCTCCATAGAAATGAATGGGAGCGGTGGCCGTGCATGCGCAGTGCGCTCCCATTCATTTCTATGGAGCCGACGGAGATAGCCGAGCCAGCGCTCGGCTATTTGCGGCGGCCCCATAGAAGTGAATGGAAAGCGGGCCGCGCTTGCGCGGTGCGCACTTCTTCACTTCGGGGGCCCCGTTCTCGATATAGGTGCGGGTCTCAGCAGCGGGACCCGCACCTATAGGACAATGGGGGCATATCCTAGCGATATGCCCCCATTGTCCAAGATGAGAATACCCCTTTAATGGCAGGCCACCTAGCGCTATTTTTAACACCCCCTAGCTTGCTTATCTCCCTACACTACCTGTCCTTCCTTGCAGCAGCTCTCCCAGCTCGGTCTGAGCTGGTCACATGTCACCGGGTGCTTTATAGCACCCGATGACGCGTTCCCGGCCAGCCAATCACTGTAATGCCAGTAGCTAACGTGGCTACTGGCATTATAGTGAATGCCAGTACCTTCAGCCAATTAGCGTGCGGGGAGGGGACTCAAGCATGGCGCTCTAGCACACGCGGTGTTCGTCCGAACACCGCGTGGTCCCGAGCGCCTCCATGTTCGGCCGAATACTATATCCGGCCGATCATGTTCGCTCAACACTAGTAAAATTGTTATGAGCAGCATGGATCACCCTAGTGCAGGAGTACTCAAGTACTTTTGGTAAAGGTCCACATAACTGGGTCTGCTGTAGGATGAAGGTCCGAGCTGCAAAACAAAAATATATATAAAGAGGGGCAATACCAGTGGCGTGTAGCCTTAATAGTAGTAATGCCCTCTGTGCACTGTGCCCCCTTCAAAGGAATAATGCCCTCTGTGCCCCCTTCACATTATCAATGCCCATTGTGCCCCTTTCACTTTTACAATGCCCATTGTGCCCCTTCCAGAGTAGAAATTCCCATTGTGCCCCCTTTACATTATCAATGCCTATTGTGCCCCTTTCACTTTTGCAATTCCCATTGTGCCCCCTACAGAATAAAAATGCCCATTGGGCCCCCTCCAGAATAAAAATGCCCATTGTGCCCCCTCAAGGGTAAAAATGCCCATTGTGCCTCCTTCACTTTAGTAAAGCCCTCTGTGCCCCCTCCATAGTAGTAATGCCCTCTGTGCCCCCTCCACAGTAGTAATGCCCTCTGTACCCCCTCCAGAGTAAAAATGCCCATTGTGCCCTCTCAAGGGTAAAAATGTTCATTGTGCCTCCTTCACATTAGTGATGCTCTCTGTGTCGCCTCCATAGTAGTAATGCCCTCTGTGCCCCCTCCATAATAGTAATGCCCTCTGTGCCCCTTCACATTAGTAATGCACTCTGTGCCCCCTCCATAGTTATAAAGTCCTCTTTGCCCCCTCCATAGTTATGAAGCCCTCTGTATTTAAAAAAAAAAAAAAAAAAAAAGCAAACACAGCACCTACTCACCTTGTCCCGTTCCTGAAGCTCACAGTCCTGTCTTCACTGCAGGCACAGATCGCGCTGCAGCACTGTGGGCGGAGCTTATGCAGATTTCCAGGCTGCGCCCACATCGTCCGGCAGCGCAATCTATACAGACTGAGTGGTGGAGCAGGAGAAGTCTTCCTGCTTCACCATTCACAGTGCAGCCGGCCTGAAGGAGGGGAGGAGCGCGGGGAGCTGAGCAGTGACTGACATCAGCTCCCTGCCCTCCAGCAATGAGCGCTTTCATCTGTATTGATGGAAGCGCTCATTGCTTCTGGACTTCTGGTGCATTCAGGGGTCTGGACAGCAATGCGGACCGCGGTACGCCAGTTGAGTACCCCTGCCCTAGTGTTTTGTCTTCTCCTGCTTACTAACATTTTTGGGGGACAACTGCTATGCAACTGCCTTACAGCTGTTCTCTGCTCAGACGATAACCTTGCTGATTAATTTAGGGAAGAGGTCTTTGTTGGTTAGCTTTCATTTAAATGTTCATGTTTTCGCTCATAGGGTGAGCTCTCTGTATTTGTATTCACATCATCATTCAGCTCCTTTCATCTGTTTGCTTGAGTATATTTGTTGCCTTCCTGCACTGATACATACTTCATAATATTATTCTTCTAATTGTCCATTGTTATACAATTCAACCCTACTGTATGTATTGGGGGTATCTGAGGAGACTCTGGGAGATCCCAATAATACCCGGGAAAGGTGACTGTCACAAAGAACAATTTTTCACTCTTGTGACTAACTGGTATCATTACAGAGATACAATAATCTGTTTCATAATCTTATCTGCCAAACATTATGTGTGAGGAATCTAACTTGGTTCTAACACATTACAAAAATTAATGAGGTTGCCCGGTTTCCTTTATTGATGACCTATCCTCAGGATGAGTCTTCAATATCAGATTGGCAGTGCTTTTCGCTGCAGTCTCTTCACTGTTTACCTGCACGAGCGCTGAATTATCTTCAAACATCTGATCGATGGGGGTGCTGGGAGTCGGACCCCCGCCAATCTAATATTGACAACCTATCCTTAGGATAGGTCATGAAAATATGAAACCAGCCTGCTCCTTTATCAATGGAGCAATCCATAATGCCTCATTGCCGAAAATCCAACAATGCACATATATATCTGACTTAAAACAGAAATAAACTGTCACAGTGTGGTTCACTGTGACAGGGGTTGCCGTGTTGCTCACATTTGAACCCTGGCATACTGGCTGTGGTGGATTCCATGTAGGCTGGTTATCAGGGGTGACGTGTACTAATGGCAGCCTGTTTGTTTACTGTCTCTTCCTTGCTCCTGACCTGGGGATATTCCATCTGCCCTGTCTGTGTGGTCACCTAGTGAGACATCAATTGTCTCTTGGTCTGGTTTGGTTCTTGTGATTCAGCTGTCTGTTCACCCATGGACCAACACTGCATAGGGAACAGACAACTGCTAGTCCGGTTCAATGTCTGTTTGTCTGGTTATGTGTTTGGTCTGTGACTGCCATGTGTCATCCTGCATGGGGTCCAGACATATGCCTGTCTGTGCAGCTCTGCCTGTGACTGTCATATGTCGTTCCGCATGGGGTCCAGGCACCTGCTTGTCTGTTCTGTGTTTTGTCTGTGACCACCATGTACTGTCCTCTTGGGGTCCAGACTTCTTCCTGTCTATGTCTTGTGTGCAGCTCTGGCTGTTTGCCCATGGCCTACTCTGCATGGGGAACAGACATCTGTTAGTCCATGTCTTGCCTTCGGTAAGACGGCTCCCGAGTTCTCTGGAGGGAGGACTGTCTTCTGTATTTGTTCAATGTCTGTTCTATCTTAGCCTGATAGTGCTTAATTGCTTCTGATCCTGTCTTGTGTATGTTCTGCCTTCCATGAGACACAATAAAGTATTTGTGTTGGTCATGTCTTCTGGTTGCTTTCCTTGTGTTGTTTGCCTGAGATGTTCTAGTGGTCGGTAGGACTCTTGCTAGAACATGACATAAATGTAGTAATAATATTGGTACATGAACACTGACCAAATAATATTTAATGTGCCGGATAGAGGAGGTGCAAAGTGTGCTACTAAATGGGCCCATTGTAGTCTTAAGACGATGACAGTGTTGAAAGCTCCTCTCGTGCGGTGTGCAGTTATTATAAAATAACTACAATAAAGTGATGACCTTAAACAAACATCTAATCTGGCAGTACATCAAGGTTTATTTTTGGTAGTTAAACCGGTTTCTTTATTAAAAGCAAAGCTTTTTGGATTTGGTGCAAATGCATCCTCTGCCCCAGCCCTGCACCATGAATGTCCTATCATTGATGCAGAACAGTCTGCATCTCAGGTTAAACTTAAATAAATAAATCATTCGGGGAGAAAGTTGAGACTAAAACTCTGTTAATTTAACTTTACTAATCTATAATACACATAATACAGTATAATAATATATAGAAAGTTTCAGATATAGTTACTCTACCACATTGTAGGCTAAAATCTAGAAAAGTTTTGTGATGGATTCATTAAGGACCAGGCCATTTTTAGCAAATCTCACATGTCTCACTTTATGTGGTGATAACTTTAAAATGTGTTTACTTATCCAGGCCATTTTGAGACTGTTTTCTCATCACATATTGTACTTCATGACATGGTAAATTTGAGTCAAAATATTTCATTTTTATTTATAATAAAAAATACAAAATTTACCAAAAATTTTGAAAAATTAGCAAATTTCCAAATTTCAATTTTTCTATTTTTAAAATAGTAATACCTCCAAAAATAGTTATTACTTTACATTCCCCATATATCTACTTCAGGTTTGGATTATTTTGAAAATGACATTTTTTTTAGGACGTTAGAATACTTAGAAGTTTAGAACCAAATCTTGAAATTTTTCACAAAATTTCCAAAACCCACTTTTTAAGGACCAGTTCAGGTCTGAAGTCACTTTGTGAGGCTTACATAATAGAAACCACCTTAAAATGACATTTTAGAAACTACACCCCTCAAGGTATTCAAAACTGATTTTACAAACGTTGTTAACCCTTTAGGTGTTCCACAAGAATTAAAGGAAAATGTAGACAAAATTTCTTAATTTCACCTTTTTAGCAGATTTTCAATATAAATCATTTTTTTCATTAACAAAGCAGGGGTTAACGGCCAAACAAAACTCAATATTTATTACTCTGATTCTGTAGTTTACAGAAACACCCCATTTGTGATCGTAAACTGATGTACGGGCACACAGCAGGGCGCAGAAGGAAAGGAATGTCATATGGTTTTTGGAGGGCAGATTTCACTGGAAAAATTTTAAGTTGTCATGTCACATTTGAAGACCCCCTGATGCACCCCTAGAGTAGAAACTCCAAAAAAGTGACCCCATTTTGGAAACTACGGGATAAGTTGGCAGTTTTGTTAGTACTATTTTAGGGTATATACAGTTTTTGGTTTTTCTATATATTACATTTTTTGTGAGGAAAGTTAACAAAAAATAGCTGTTTGGCATTGTTTTTATTTTTTGTTATTTACAACGTTCATCTGATAAGTTAAATCATGTGATACTTTTATAGAGCAGGTCGTTACAGACGCAGCAATATATAATATCTATACTTTTTTATTTATTTAAGTTTTACATAACAATATTTTTGAAACACAAAAAAAATCCTGTTTTACTCTCTGTAGTTTTTTTATTTTTTGGGCGATTGTCTAAGGTAGGGGCCCATTTTTTGCGGGATGAGGTGTTGGTTAGAATGGTACTATTTTGGGGGGCATACACCTTTTTGATCACTTGGTGTTGCACTTTTAGTGATGTAAGGTGACAAAAAATGGCTTTTTTTACACTGTTTTTATTTATTTATTTTTACGGTGTTCACCTGAGGGGTTAGATCATGTGATATTTTTGTAGAGCAGGCTGTTACAGAAGCGGCAATACCTAACATGTATACTTATTTTTATTTATTTAAGTTTTACACAATAATATCATTTTTTAAACAAAAAAAAATCATGTTTTAGTGTCTCCATAGTCTGAGAGCTGTAGTTTTTTTTATTTTTTTGGGCAATTGTCTCAGGTAGGGGCTAGTTTTTTGCTGGATGAGATGACGGTTTGATTGGTATTATTTTTGGGTACATATGACTTTTTGATCGCTTGGTATTGCATTTTTTGTGATGAAAGGTGACAAAAAACGGCTTTTTTTTAGCAAAGTTTTTATTCTTTTTTACGATGTTGACCGGTTGATATTTTTACAGGTTGTTACGAACGCGGCGATACCTATTATGTATATTCTTTTTTTTTTTTCTATTTTTTACAATTTTATATGCCTTTTTTATGGGGAAGGGGCTTTTTTTTTAATTGAAACTTTAATTTTTTTATTGTTAAAAAAAATGTTTCACTTTTTTTTTTACTTTTGACTTATGTCCCACTATGAGACTTCAACATTTCAGGGTCTGATCCCTGTTTCAATACATCACAATACATCTGTATTGTGCTATATTGGACTGTCAGCGCCTTACACTGTAAGACGCTGACAGTTGCCTAGGAGACCCAGTGCTTTGGCTGGATCTCCTGGGCTTCCATAGCTGGCAGTCCCGATGCCTGTGCAAGGCATCGGGGCTGTCACAGCAACCATCGCCCCCACCGCCGCACGGGGACCCGATGGGGTTGTTGAAGCTGGTTGGTGACCACAGCATACAGGGGGTTAATCCGTCAGCATCGGTGTAAGGCGTTAAGTACCGGCCAGTTAGGACGAGCATTCTCGTCCAGGGTCGGCAAGGTGTTAAAGTCCACATCGCTATTAGATAGATAGATAGATAGATAGATAGATAGATAGATAGATAGATACAGGGGTGGGATTCAAATTTTTAACAACAGGTTACCTACTCAACGGCGGACACATGGCGTCACAACACATGCTTACATATACAGTACATACACCATATATATGCACCACACATACACATAAATACACCATATATACACTACACACCCATACCACCCAACTAAGGAACTAAACTCAGCGGCGCACAACGCAATGCAAGCGAACATCTCCAGCTGCCCTGCCTTCGCCAGAGCACCGGATTGGGACTCAGCCTGTAACACGGTTCTACAATCCAGTTATAATTTTAACAACCGGATCCGGAGAACTGGAGGGAAGTGGCTGAATCCCATGCCTGGTTAGATAGATAGATAGATAGATAGATAGATAGATAGATAGATAGATAGATAGTAGGTAGCTTGCACCTGACTCTAGGAGGTGCTGTCCGTTTTTTGTAATTATGTATATATAGAGGAGGACTGGCCTCCTCTGGGAATTTAGCACTCCTGTTCACACTGGTGCAGCTTCTGATCAGGTATGATGTTCTCCTGATATGGGCCTGCCGGTTTGTGTAGGATGCAGGTCAGTGTTAGTGTAGGACTCATCCGATTGGAAGCCACCTTGATCGTTGGTGGATGAGCCCGACATATTTATGATCATTTATATGCGCTAAGAGCTTCCACTTTATACTACATAGCAGTTATGCTTTTCTACTTCATATGTTCATTTTATGTTCATTTTATGTGCCATGGCTTATCTAGTGCTGCTGCCATTTTCTGTTTAGTATTTAATAGATAGATAGATAGATAGATAGATAGACATATAGATAGAGAAAAAAATATTCAGGGACATGATAGAAAGATTTGAAAACACACAATGCTGTTTCAGACTGATTAGAACGCCCTTGATTACCTCTGTCCTCTGTCAAAAGTCCCTATAATGGTACATATGTAAAAATGACCATCTATATAACTGATACAAAAATTTGGCCTAAAGTACACTATTAAAGAGTAGTTATTTATAAAATAATGTCAGGTACATAGATCTATGCATCACTAATATTGTGCTCATTTCTGCATTAATTCAACATCGCAGTACACTGTGATCAACGCACTGTGATTATTTCATGATACCGTACATGGTATGTGGTGGGTGCGATATTTTTAGAAATTAGAAGTGCATGTTACTTGTTAAGAGTTCATTTGCATGCCTTTCTTCCTGGAAGGAGCATGTATGGCCTATAAGTCTCCTCCCCAAGGAGAGATAGTACCCAATAATTACTACTTTTTTAGCATTACTATGGACCTTCACAACTGTATGGGCACTTCCATTGAGGTGCAGTACCTGCAAAGTGTCACCACTGTATAGCTGTAGCATGTGTTTCTATGCGTGTCTTGCTCAATCCTACAATATTGCAATAATAAAATAATTAAACCATCAAGCAAAGAGGTATCTCCCATAGAAGAGAACCATCTCGCCAGCACCGTCTTGTGGAAGTGGCTCCCTAGGTGTCAATATCTGACTTTCTAACTAAGCCTAGGGATATGACAAGGGAAAAAGCCAAGCCAGATACCCATCGGTAGACAGCTGTTTTAGGGTGTTTGCTTCTTGTGAGTACGGAGTAGGATTCTGGCTGGCTGAGTGCGATGCCTTGAATGCGGCTTAGGAACGGTACTTAATCTTCTTAAAGAGACCAGTCCTGTATAGAGATTGAGCACCCTGAAACAGATGGATATCATCTACAATCAGAGAAGGCCTGTATTGCCTGTGAGTCCCTGGATGTAATGGTTGTATAGAGTCTCATCTCCTTTATGGTCTGTAGCACTGAATATAATTTAAAAAGTTATATCAATCCATATCATCACACCATCCCACCTATTTTCCTGTCACAACCCAGCATGGAGTAGATCTCCAGACCCTCTTAGGGTAAAACAGTAGATCACAATCTCTATGAGGATGCTTACCCTTATGCATTGAGACGTATTAGTTCTGATGTTAACTAGATATCATTAACACAGAATATACAATAAATGATTGAAAGAATCAGATCCCAGAAGATCCTCCTATCTCCAGAATGTGGGTCACATGACTTTCATCTTATCTGTTCATATGGCCACTGTGAAAGAGACAGGTGTGCTCCCCTATGCCACTGTACTGATTTAGCTTGGGGTTACTCCTGAGGGCATCCTGGGACCAGGAGCGTAACTACCATAGTGGCAGACCATGCCACTGCTATGGGGCCCAGGGCAAGAGGGGGCCCAGTCTTAGTTGGGATCATCTCCTCTTCTACTGGATGTGAAAACTTGGTCCCTCTAAAGCATGGATCAGCAACCTCTGGCACTCCAGATGTTCTGAAACTACAACTCACAGAATGCTTCATTCACTTCAATCGGAGTTGTGAGAACAGCTGAGAATGTTTGCATGCTAGGAATTGTAGTTTCACAGCAGTTGGAGTGCCGAAGGTTACTGATCCCTGCTCTAAAGAAACAACTTTTAGTAACTTAGAGGCAGTGGAAAAATGGCCCAAGGGTCATTGAAAAGGGTTTAGGCAGAAACCCTTCTGTCCTATGTTGGGGGCCTGGTTTGATTCATTACATGGGGCCCTTATTTACTACTCTATGTACGCCACTGCCTGGGACCTTCGCTAGAACATGACATAAACGTATGTAGTAGTAATATTGGTATATGAACACTGACCCAATAATATTTTATGTGTCGAATAGAGTAGGTGCTAAGTGTTCTAAATGGGCCCATTGTAGTCTTAAGACGATGACAGTATTAAAAGCTCCTCTCATGCGGTGTGCAGTTATTATAAAATAAATACAATAAAATGATGACCTTAAACAAACGTCTAATCTGGCAGTACATCCAGGTTTACTTTTGGTAGTTAAACTGGTTCTTTGTTTTTCTTTGTTAGAAGCAAAACCTTTCAGATTTGGTGCAAATGTATCATCTGCCCCAGCCCTGCACCATAAATGTCTTATCATTGATGCAGAACAGTCTACATCTCAGAATAAACTTAAAGGAAATCTGTCACCAGGATAATCGCTATTGAAGTAAAGCCATGGCCTAATAGCACTTAGTACCTTATTTCCAGATGTGCCTTTGTTTCAGCAATAGAGGTTTTCTATCTTCTGAAAATCCAGTTTATTTGGTATGCAAATGAGCCAGTAAGGTGCCCAGAGGCAGGAAGGAGCCCAGGCACGCCTCCTGCTTGTTCCCAAGCCCGCCCTCATGCTGGGAGCAGGGAAAAGGGTGCAGAGTTATGGCTTGAATGTGATGTAGGAGGTGTGCCTGGGCTCCTTCCTGCCAGAATCACCTGGATTTTCAGAAGATAGAAAACATCTATTGCTGAAAGAAAGGCACATCTGGAAATAAGGTACTAAGTGTTATTAGGCCATGGGTTTACTTCAATAGCGATTATCCTGGTGACAGATTCCCTGTAAATAAATAATTCATTTGGGTAGTAGGTTGAGACTAAAAATTTGTAAATAACTTTACTTATCTATAATACACATAATACAGTATGTTAATATATAGAGAGAGTTTCAGATGAAGTTACTCTACATATTGGGAAAATTAGTAAGACGTGGTGACACAGGATATACAATAAATGATTGAAAGAATGAGGTCCCAAGATCTGCTCCTATCTCCAGAATGTGGGTCCCATGACCCTCATCTTATCTGTTCATATGACCACTGTGAAAAAGATAGGTGTGTTCCCCTATACCACTGTACTGATTTAGCTTGGGGTTACTCCTAAGGGCATCCTGAACCCCCTTGCCGTCACCCTTTAAACACTATACAGTTATCTAGACTCTAGATATATCTAGTTGCAGGGGAAACACCAGGCCACTGCTTCCTGGAGTAGTGTCAGTTCAGAGACTGCTGAAGCACTTGCAGGATAGGCAAAACTGGGGTCAGGAAACACTGTATTCAAGACCAAGCCGAGGCCGGGGCAGGCTTTTTATGAACAATCAAATAATCAAATAAATGTAAAAGGTACATATCGCACAGAGCAGATATTCACACTCTAAATACAAGTCTTCTAAAAATCTTTCTGTGATAAAGGATAAAACATAAAAAACCTTTATATAAGACTTGGAGTGGCGTAACCAGTTTTTGAGTCTTTTATATGTTTAGTATGCGTCTTTTTCTCACCACTCCCAGTGTCAGTATTACTTCTTCTCCTGAGGAGCCTGGTCTCCAAATGAAGTCAGGACTGAACCACACCCAGCTTTCCTTCCTTTCCATGTCTCTGTCAGTGGCTGAGGAACACAATCTCCCTTAGGAACAAGATCAGCAGCGGATGTTTGCAAAAACTGACTGGAACGTTAAAATAAAATAACAAATCTTTATTAAAGTAATCAATTAAAAAAAGATCTACTGAGTCCTGTCTGTCATTCACAAACTCAGGTAATAACAAATTGGACCTCGGGGGGATGGTGAAAGCACTATGGCTATCGGCTGTCACCTGCAAAACTATCATATCTTGTATCAAATATCCACCCCTATCCCATAATTGTATGTCGCCAGCGATATCGTGCCAGGTATAAATTGCACAGTGTCGCTATGCCACACGCAAGGTCACTTATAATAGAGCATATATAAGTAACCCAGTCCTCAGGTTGGCGTTCTAAAGGACCCAATAATCGTGGGCAACTAACTACTGGCCGTGTCTGGACCAAAATTTGCGAAATTTGCCTCTAGGGGGCCCCGAAATTCCTGATGGCAGTCCTGCCCACACTATCCAGTCTTTTATATGGACATAGGCAATGTACTGCATAGCATATTAGGCAGCCTATTTATAGGTCAGTCTACTGTGCCATGTGTCACTTATGCAGGAAGTGGGGGACTAGAGGCCTACCTAGCTCAGGGGCCCACCGGGGGATTCACCTGTTCCCCTGTGGGCCAGTCCGGGCCTGGCCATACGCCTGCCCAACCGGTTTCGCCTCACATCTTCTTCAAGGGATTTGGGTTTACAATCACAAACATATTTCCTACTTTTAAAAAACCCACCCATGATGAACATTAGGAACTGTGTTTGTGATTGTGAACCCACAACCCTTGAAGAAGCCGTGAGGTGAAACCAGTCGGGTGCATGTATGGCTACATGATTTTATATTTGGAAAATACATACAATGCAACCACACACTGCTAACCAGATAAAGCACAAAATGCCATAGAGATATGAAGTATTCTGGAGCTAATGCTATGCTTGTTTGGTAAATTAGAGATTCTTGGCAAATATATTTTGTACAAATTTATCTGAGCCCGTTCACCAAATCATCCAGGTGATCTCTGTAAAACGGGAACCTAACACTATTTCCTACCTGTTATGTACCAAACTTGGTTTCCGTATAATCAGGGGGTGTTGGTTCCACATGCATGCTGGGTCCCTTCTGCCTTTTGCCATTTGTAGTGCTTCAAAGGCCTCCACTAATACAGGGATGCAGGTACCAAGCATGCATGCCGAGTCCACTCAGCTTTATAGTTACACTAGTTAAAATCAGCCTATGGAGCAGGCGGGGCTAGTCAGGAGTGCATGACCAAATGGAGTAGCCACACCTCCAGTACAAACTTACAAAGAAAAAAAAGAGGGGTTTTCAGTCAGCACATCCCAATGCGCAGGTGCACGTTGCTATGGCTGATTGCAATGAAAAGGAAAATACATACAATGCAACCTCACACTGCTAACCAGATAAAGCACAAAATGCCTCTGACTTCGGAGAACTGTATGTTTCAACATTGTACCTTTATTTGATGTACTGGGAGAAAAATTTTGAAAACAATAAAATAAATATTTTTAAAAAAAAGCACAAAATGCCATAGAGATATGGAATATTCTGGAGCTAATGCTATGCTTGTTTGGTAAATTAGAGATTCTTGGCAAATATATTTTGCATCCTGTGCTGTGTACTGATCTGCCGGCACTGAACGGGGAGATGTTACATAGCATTATACTGATTTATGATGCTATGTAACCCTTACAGTTCTGGAATGTGTTGGATAATGCTGACAATATTATCCAACACATTCCAGAACTGTAAGGGTTACATAGCATCATAAATCAGTAAAATGCTATGTAACCCCCGTTCAGTGCCCGGAGTTCAGTACACTGCACATGATGCAGGAGACGTCCGAGTCTCCCGCTCATGTGAAATGGGCCAAAGGATATCTCTCACTTTAGCAAATTGCATTTATCATGTAGATAAAGTAAATACAAGGCACTTACTAATGTATTGTGATTGTCCCTATTGCCTCCTTTGCTGGCTGGATTCATTTTTCCATCACATTATACACTGCTCATTAGAGATGAGCAAAGTGATTCGTCGATTCGTTGATTCATATCGAATCTTGGAAATTTTCAGCTGCGAAGCGAATCCGATTATAGGTGATTCGCTTCGGCTTTGTACGCATTCGCTACGTAGTTTGTCCTATAAATTACACGCTATTGCTATGTATAAGTTACTCTATACGCTGTTGCGTACAAATTCAATTCATTAGCGAACTTTTACTGTTCGTTCGTTTATCTGCGTGACCTAGTGGGCAGGGCTTGCTCTGATTGGCTCAGGCTCGGTAAGCCAGTGACGCATCACTTCTGCTGCGACTGCTGAGACGAGCAGAAGCACTGTGTGTGAAGTTCTGAGACTCTGAGACCTGTTTTGTTAAAATTGGAGTGTAATTGCTCTGGGAATCCATATTACACATATTAGGGATATTGCAGGGCCAGTTCAGGGCTAGTGATTAATCAGGCAGGGAGAGAGAGACCGGGAGAGATAGGGATAGACAGGGAGAGACAGGGACAAAGACAAAGACCAGCTGCAGGGCCACAGAGTAAAGTGAAAAATGTCTGGAATGGATAAGCAAAAAGGGTTCCAGTTTCAGCCAGACCTTGAGGTCTAAAAAAAAGGAGAAGGTGGCACAGGGCAGCAGTGCCAAAGGACCTGTAGCCGGAGCTTCTATTTGTAGTATTCGCCATACTTGGCTGTTGTTCCACCAGGCTAACCCACCAAGGCACAAAATATACCTGCTGGATCACCTCATTTTTATGCTGGTTCGGGTGGCGGTGTGTGCCACCGTAGTCCTGCCGGTCCATCAGCCGGATCATGTATTTCAGCTCTGCAGAGCTAAATGATGAGGATCGCCTGGATTGCATTTTCAAAAATTAGCTCTGCCTCTGAGGAGTGCACGCCGCAGCCTCTTAACTTGTGCGTGCCTGCGTATTACGTAATCGCTAGACAATAGTACGCTGAGGATTCGTACGCAAATTGTACGCTCATGCGTACGTATTCAAAGAAGTTGCGTACCTTTTTTAACTAAACGTTTGTTATTAGTGTGCGAATGTTCACTAAAAGCCACATAACAACATATATTTTGTACGCAAATTCAACAAATCTATTAGTCGGATATATATGAATCTTAGGAAAAGTTCGCCAAATGTTCATATCCAGGGATTATGACCATAATATGGCCATGCTTGAACACTATAGGAAAAAGTGCTAGCCTGAGAGAGCATGTATAGGAAGGCATGCACAGCATTTCATGTCCTAACGACCTCATATCTGTGCTGCAACTATGACCACAACCCCGGATACGAGCAGTAACATAGTTTATAAGGCCAAAAAAAGACATCTGTCCATCCAGTTCGGCCTGTTATCCTACAAGTTGATCCAGAGGAAGACAAAAAAAACCCTGTGAGGTAGAAGCTAATTTTCCCACTTTAGGGGAAAAAATTCCTTCCTGACTCCAATCAAGCATCAGAATAACTCCCTGGATCAACAACCCATCTCTAGTAACTATAAGGGCTCATGCACACAAACGTATTTTCTTTCCGTGTCCGTTCTGTTTTTTTTGCGGACCGTATACTGAACCATTCATTTCAATGGGTCCACAAAAAAAACGGAAGGTACTCCGTGTGCATTCCGTTTTTGTATGTCCGTATTTCCGTTCCGCAAAAAAATAGAACATGTCCTATTATTGTCCGCATCACGGACAAGGATAATACTGTTCTATTGGGGGCCAGCTGTTCCGTTCCACATAATACGGAATGCACACGGATGTCATCCGTATTTTTTGCGGATTCGTTTTTTGCGGACCGCAAAATACATACGGTCGTGTGCATGAGGCCTTACCTGTAATATTATTACCCTCCAGAAATACATCCAGGCCCCTCCTGAACTCTTTTAGAGAACTTACCATCACCACCTCCTCAGGCAGAGAGTTCCATAGTCTCACTGCTCTTACCGTAAAGAATCCTCTTCTATGTTTGTGTACAAACCTTCTTTCCTCCAGACGCAGAGGATGTCCCCTCATCACAGTCACAGTCCTGGGGATAAATAGATCATTTATACATTGTTATTAGATCTCCCCTCAGTTGACTTTTTTCTAAAGTGAATAACCCTAATTTTGATCATCTTTCTGGGTACTGTAGTCCACCCATTCCAGTTATTACTTCAGTTGCCCTCCTCTGAACCCTCTCCAGCTCTGCTTTGATGTCTGCCTTGTTCACAGGAGCCCATAATTGTACACAGTACTCTATGTGTGGTCTGACTAGTGATTTGTAAAGTGGCAGGACTATGTTCTCATCACGGGCATCTATGCCCCTTTTGATGCAACCCATTATCTTATTGGCCTTGGCAGCAGCTGTCTGACACTGGTTTTTATAGCTTACTTTGCTGTTCACTAAAATTCCTAGATCCTTTTCCATGTCAGAGTTACCCAATGTTTTACCATTTAGTATGTACTAGTGACTTGCATTATTCCTTCCCATATGCATAAACCTTACATTTGTCAGTGTTAAACCTTATCTGCCACTTCTCTGCCCAAGCCTCCAGTCTATCCAGATCCATCCGTAGCCCAATACTGACCCCTGTGGTACCCCACTAGTGACAGTGACCCAATCTGAGTATGTACCATTAATAACCACCCTCTCTTTTCTATCACATAGAGACATTTTCTCCCAGGACAAGCATTCTCATTTTATATACTAACCTTTTATGTGGTACAGTGTCAAATGCTTTGGAGAAGTCCAGATATACATAGTTACATAGTTAATACGGTTGAAAAAAGACACATGTCCATCAAGTTCAACCAAGGGTGGGGATAGGAGTGATTAAGGGGAGGGGGACGGGTAACCTTAAGACATGACTCTACATTTTTTAATATGTGGTGACCTTCTTTTTCTCTAAGAATTTATCTAAGCCTGTTTTGAAGCCCTCAGCTGTCTTTGCTGTGACCAGCTCCTGCGGTAGACTGTTCCACAGATTCACAGTTCTTATAGTAAAGAAGGCTTGTCGCCCCCTGGAGTCTGAACCTTTGCTTCTCCAGGCGGAGGCAGTGCCCCCTTGTCTTTTGAGGGGATTTTACCTGGAACAGTTTTTCACCATATTTTTGTATGGGCCATTTACATACTTATACAGGTTGATCATGTCCCCCCTTATACGTCTCTTCTCAAGACTAAACAAGTTTAACTCCTTCAATCTTTCTTCATAGCTAAGATGCTCTATGCCCCTTATCAGTTTAGTTTCCCGTCTCTGCACCCTTTCCAGCTCCAGGACATCCTTCCTATAAACCGGAGCCCAGAACTGAACAGCATATTCCAGATGAGGCCGTACTAATGCTTTATACAGTGGTAATATGACATCCCTGTCCCGCGAGTCCATGCCTCTTTTAATACATGACAATATTCTGCTGGCCTTAGAAGCAGCCGATTGACATTGCATGCTATTCTGCAGTCTATGGTCTACAAGGACACCCAGATCCTTCTCTACAAGTGACTCTCCCAGTGTTACTCCCCCTAGGACATAGGAGGCATGCAAGTTGTTAGTACCCAGATGCATAACTTTACATTTATCCACATTGAACCTCATCTTCCAAGAGGATGCCCAAACACTCAGTGTGTCCAAGTCAGCTTGTAACTTCTGCACATCTTCCATAGACTGGACTCTACTACAAAGCTTAGTGTCATCTGCAAAAATTGAAACAGTGCTGTTGATTCCTCCCTCTATATCATTAATAAATAAATTAAATAAAAGTGGACCCAGCACTGAACCTTGGGGTACACCACTTATAACTGGGGACCATTCAGAGTAGGAATCATTCACCACCACTCGCTGAGTACGCTCCTTCAGCCAGTTCTCAATCCAGTTACAGAGTAGATTTTCTAATCCAACCGACCTTAATTTACCCGTCAGACGTCTATGAGGGACCGTGTCAAACGCTTTTGCAAAGTCCAAATACACAATATCCACATCCTCTATCCAGACTTCTACTCACTTCTTCATAAAAACCAATCAGGTTAGTCTGACAGCTTCTGTCCTTAGTAAAACCATGCTGGTTATCACTTATAATACTATTATCCAAAACATATTCCTGTATATAGTCCCTTATTAGACCCTCAAAAAGTTTCCCCACAATGGACGTTAAGCTCACCGGTCTGTAATTCCCCGGGGATGACCTAGAGCCCTTCTTGAAGATGGGCACCACATTTGCTTTACGCCAGTCCCTCGGCACTATGCCAGTCACCAGAGAATCTTTGAATATTATATACAAGGGCAAAGAAATTACTGAACTAAGTTCCTTAAGAACTCTTGGGTGTAACCCATCCGGTCCTGGAACCTTATTCACGTTTACTTTGTTTAACTTAGCTTTGACCATATCTATATTGAACCAGTTAAGTATATTACATGAAGTATCCCTGGCCACCAGCCTTTCATTTTGGACTTTTGCTGCTTTTATAGTCCTTTTACAATCTTTATTAACCCTTTTGTAGTTATTAAAGGCTATAGCAGACCCCTCTGATTTGTATATTTTAAATGCCCTTTGTTTTTCATGTATTGCCCTTTTAACATCCGCATTAAGCCACGCAGGGTTTAAATTTAAGCGTTTGTATTTGTTCCCCCTAGGAATAAATTCTGCAGTATAGTTACCCAGTGTAGATTTGAAGATCTCCCATTTATCATCTGTGTTACTACTTGACAACAGCTGCTCCCAGTCTATGTCCTGGAGTGCGGCCCGTAACCCTGGGAAATTGGCCTTTTTAAAATTAAATGTTTTTGATCTCCCAGCATGTTTATGCTTTTTACACTTTAGGATAAAAGTAACTATATTGTGGTCACTGTTACCAAGGTTTTCCCGAACAATTACCTCCTCAACTATCTCTGCATTGTTAGATATAACCAGATCCAACAATGCATCACTTCTTGTTGGTTCTTCTACAAACTGACCCAGAAAATTATCCTGCAATAAGTTAAGAAAATTTCTCTCTTTTGCAGTTGAAGCCGATCCATGACCCCAGTCAATACCAGGGAAGTTAAAATCTCCCATTATCACTACTGTACCCGCCTGGGCAGCCCGCTCTATTTGTCTATGCAGCTGATCCATTGATTTGCCACGGTCAAGTCTAGAACTTATCTCCTGGAATGTGATGGAAAAATGCATGAAGCCAGCAAAGGAGGCAATATGGAGAATCACAATACATTAGTAAGTGCCTTGTATTATGTTTCTGTACGTGATAAATACCATATGCTGAAGTGACATTATGACGTGTCGGACCCCCACCATACAGATACTGATGACTAGTGTTGAGCGAGCATGCTCGGCCGAACTCGCTGTTCGGCCGAGTATGCCTACGCTCGGCTCCGCTCGAGTTCTGCCGAACACCGAGTGTACTCGAGCACAATGCTTGAGTCTCTTCCCCGCACTGTAATGTTGATTTGTACGCTAATGCGTACGAAGTTGCATGCTAATGCGTACGCATTTTGCACGCCAAATGCGTGTGCATTTTGTACACTAGTGCGTACGCATTTTTTTTGTAATACGTACACAAATTATTTTTTTCACACTAATACGTACGCATTTTTGTTCACTAATGCGTACGCATTTTTGTTTGCTAATGCGTACAAATTCAGTTAAATAGCATACTTTTACGAGAGAAAGGAGTAAAGGAGGAGAAGTCGCGATTCTGACCTTTTTCTATTAACCAGACACCCTCCCCTCTTCCGAGCGGGGGGTGCCTGGTTTAGTCCCATTGACTGACATTATGCTCGGGTGCTCGGCCGAGCACTCGAGCAACCCCTAGTGCTCGGCCAGAGCACCCGAGCATACGAGCACAGAGGTGCTCGCTCAACATTACTGATGACCTATCCAGAGAATAGGTCATCAGTTAGAAAGAGTCAGAAAAGCCCTTTAATCCCTTCAGTGCACTGTAGCTCCAGGGAGATAGACGGTTAAACCCCTTCAGTGCCCTAGACCACCAGGGATATAGAAGGTTAAACCCTTCAGTGCCCTAGACCACCAGGGATGTATACAACAACATTCACTGCGGTAGATCTATTTGCTGTTTAATTATATTTACCTGGATGCTCTATGACCCTGTATATCTGACAGCTTTATACCTAATTATTAGTATGTGGTAGACACATTTTAGTAGATGCCGTACTGTATTGTCCAGAAGTAGCATCCAGATTCTAAAGTCTCCCACCCATGAGCTTCAAAGATTCAGAGGGAACATGGGAAACAAGTCCATTTCTTCATTACATTGGAACTGGCTACCCAACACGATGATCAACTAAAGGGATTAGTGTTTAAAATAACAATACAATCTTAATCCCTTGAACACGTCATAAAATGGAAATTTGCCCCGAGTGTACTGTTTTATTTTAAGTAATGTTAGTGATTGTTAAATTTTAAATGTGAAAGGACATTGCGGTTTTGGCACCGGACATTATCATTATCTCCATCTTCCACCTTGAGTGACCTCGGCACCTCAGACTGTATAAAACAGGAGCCATGCGCAGTTGTCATCAGTAGCTTCAGGAGAACTCCCAGTCTGCACAATGAAGAGCATTGCTATCTTTTTACTGGTTGGTCTCAACCTTTTCCATAATGGTAAGATACCGAATTATCTACTACTACTGATTTCCACAGGAATTAAAGCAAAAGGGAGGTGAAATTTAAAAATATGCCTTTTATGCAGATTGTTAATCCATTTAATTCAATTATTCCATTGTTTTCCTGTAATGCAGCAAGGGTTAACAGTAAAACAAACCTGAATATTTATTACTCTGATTCTACAGTTTACATAAACACCCCATGTGTGGTTGTAAAATGCTATATGGGCACACTGCAAGGCTTAGAAGGGAAGGAGCGCCATATAGTTTTTGGAGGGTTTTTGCTAGAATGGTCTTCGCGCCATTTTGCATTTGAAGAGACCATGAACCATGAACAATGAGCCAATACCATTTTGGGGTACATATGACTTTTTCATCATTTATGTTTTTTGGGAGGGGAAGTGACTAAAAAATAGCTGTTTTGGCATAATTCTTTTTTTTAATGGAATTTTTCTAATGGGGTAGATCATGTGATAAATTTATAGAGCTGGTCATAATAGATGTGGAGATACAAAATATATTGATAACAAAAATGTTAATTTTTTTTCTTTTCTTTTTTTACAATTTTTAAATGACGTTATTAGGGGAAAGGGGTGCTTTTTTATACCTGAAGTGTTTATTTTTATAAAGCACTTTTTCATTTATTTTTTTTTACACTGGGAGACATTTAAGATTACTTTTTTTTTGTTACTACTGATTTTCCTGTAACTGGCACTGACATAGTAGTCCCAGTTACAGGGGAATTACACTCCACAGAGAGGCTGTTCAGCAGCCTTACTGCAGGGCTGATTGAGGTCTCAGGAAGACCCAGCAGTTCCTGCAGTCTCCCAGAAACAGGAAGCCACACTTTCTATATCTTTATCTTTTTCACTTGTTCAATTCTGTGTATACAGCAATCTAAAAGGCAGCAGGGACACCCAGGAACGGTCTGTGCCTTCTCTATTGGGTGCATTGCTGTCACTGACAGCGGGCCCCCAGCTCAGCAGCTGCACGATTAGCATGTTGCCATCTCTGAATGGATATTGCAGAATGCCCCCCTCCCCAGGACATTTATAGTCTATAGAGGTCGGAAACTGGTTAAGGTGCATGTTCTGGATAGCTATTTGTTGGTTGCTATCTTTGGGCTGTGCCTACCTGCTAAGGCAAATAAGAGGGAATCATCGATTATTCAGTATATCAGTATAGAACCAAAGGCTACAAATGACAGCTCGCTGTAGAAGCAGCTTTCACATAACGGCTTATATACAATAATGTAAAAGTGATACATGTAACAAGGCAGCGTACACTTTTTGCTTGACTGACACAGCACTAATATTATACTGTTTAAAACTATATCTGTTTTTTAGGAAACTGTGATTCTGTGGAGGAGGGATCTGTTCCATCCATCGCTGACTGTATGGTTAATGCTTTTAAGGTATTTTTTGTTTTAAATCTAATTTGTAATTAATGAACTGGATGGAATGAAAAATCATTTCCACATCAGTTTCTCAGCCGACTTGTTAAAACCTCTGTAATACTGACAGCTTATCAAGGACTTACATGTACAGCTGCTTAAATATTGATCAATCATGCTATACTTGTATACATGTAAAATATTTTTCATATTCTGTATGTAATATGTTCTTAAAGGGGTTCCAACCATGAAATACGCTTCTAATGTTATATAATAACAAAAGAAGTCATATCCACCTTGCTGATGCATTTCACACAGAGATTACTTTGTCATGAAGCACATTTCTTTGTATGTGTCGAGCGCTATGACGGGGAACAGCGTTTATGACCACTTCAGTAAATTACAGATGAGGGTGATTAGATGACAGCAGAAAGTGACAGTAAAACGTATGATTCACACAGCTAGAAAAACAGTTAACCCTTTGGGCTCAATATCTTTAAGAAACACCAGTTGAAAAAAAGATTTTTTTTTGCCCAACATGAGTAAAATGCAATCATAAAAAAAATGCCTCCAAATGTGTCCATAGCCTTTAAAGGGGTTCTCCGGGAATTAAAAAATGAAAATACTTAAATATTACTTTATTATTAATATATTCCCAAATACCTTACATTAGTTATAATGGCTCGTTTTGTCTGGGGAGCAATCATTAGGAGAAATAAAATGGGTGCTGTCCTATTAGTACACACAAAACCTGTCCTAATCACACATGAGAACAAGTTACTTCACATCACTGAGGTAAAGAGCTGCCTCATCCTCCTCTCTGCTCTGCTTTTCAGGGATTATCATCCTGAATACAGGTGATAAGATCTTCAGCTGAATCTCTGGGGAATTTAGTTTATGAAGAGAAATGAAGTACAGAGAGGACGGACAGGACAGACTGTGGTAATGGAGACTGCCTACAAATGCTGCTGCTCATTATACACACCCCACTCTCCTCTCATGTCTCCTCATCTTCTCCATTCCCACAGAGATTCACCTGTATTCAGGATCATAATCCCGGACAAACAGAGAGGAGAATGAGGCAGCTCTTTACCTCAGTGTGATTAGGACAGGTTTTGTGTGTACTGATAGGACAGCAGCCATATTATTTCTCCTCATGATTTCTCCCTAGACAAAACAAGCCATTATAAGTAATGAAAGGTATTTGGGAATATATTTATAATAAAATAATATTTAAGTATTTTCATTTTTTTAATTCCCGGAGAACCCCTTTAAGCAGTATTTCCTTACCTTTTATCGGATGTCTTACTGTATCACCCAGGTATGCAGGTAAAAACAGTGGTGTGTAGCTCTTCTATGTGTCGCCAAAATGCTGTCTACCCTTTTTATTTTTACGGATATCACTTCTGATAAGCATATTATTTAAGGAAAATCCTTTCTTATATGCAAACAGGGAACGATCCGCTGACATTTTGCTATACGTCTGATCATGTTTAATAGAGATGAGCAAACCAGCCAAAGTGCAAAAATGCTAAAATTTTCAGCAATCAGACCACTGTTTATTGCATCATCTTAAAATCCATTAGCCGACCAGAGTGCATTTATGTGTTTTGACATAAAGTCTTAATTATGACCATTCGCTCAACACTAATGTTTTAGTATATCCCAAAATTTCATGATAGATCTTTTAATCACTAGCATGATGATCACATTTGGATACATCTACAAATTGTCTCTTTTTTATCTTTTTCCACACTTCTGGTCTCATTATCTTTTTTGTTTCTATCGTATTCCTTGTCAATACTAGACATCCTTTTAGCTCTTGTGAACTGGCTTCTAGGGATACTTTTAAAAACATGAGGAGCATGAAAACTGGAATGTAGCAACAAAATGTAGCGGTCCGTGGGCTTGATAGACAAGGTAGTCTCAAATCCGCTCTCTATACGCCAGAATTCAACATCTACAAAATGTATCATCACAGGATCATATTCCAAAAATTGTCATCATTTCTTTGCAACTGTTTAATTTGGATCCAAATTGTAACAAAGAGGTCTCATCCACTTTCTACAACATAACTAAGCCACGTGGATTATGCATACAAAACTCCTTCACGAAAAACAAACATAGATTCAAGATTTCATAAAAATATTAAAACATGAAACATGGAGCCGCACAGGATCCCATTGAAGTCCCCTGCAGCTGCAAGTAAAAATCACTAAACGAGTCACTAAACAAAACAAAATTAATTCTTAGAAAGAACGAACTCCAGTAATGTCATAAGAAATGAAATCATCCTATTGTCTAGTCGGACACTGTGCTTAAAGGGTTTCTGTCACCAGTTTTTTCAGTATGAATCAGGCTGACATTAGAGATGGGCCAGGCAGATTCCTCCATCTCCTGCCGGCCCCGTCCCCGATCTAAATCCCGTGCCTGCGCCGTGCCGTCCTTTATTCGGCGCAGGCACAGTGAGTGCAGCAGGCTGGCAGGCTCCCGGCTTCCTCACTGCACCTGCACCCAATAAAGGACAGCACCTCGCAGGATTTAGATCGCAGACAGGAGATGGAAGAAGCTGCCTGGCCCTGTCAATCAAGAGGAAGAGTGCATTTTTGAAGGTGGGCAAATGGAGCCTCTAGGAGCAGGGGTAACCCCCCCCCCTGCTCCTAGAGGCTTATTAGCATAAAATAAAAGTTCATTTTATACAAAAACTGGGGCACCAGCAAATACAAGATACAGATCTTTTGAATCGGGTGACATTAGCACATTTCTAATGTCAGCCTGATTCATACTGAAAAAACTGGTGACAGAAAAAACCCTTTAAAGGTTATGTACCTTTGGGGGCAATTTTATTACTGTATTGTACTAATTATGAGCTAAAATATATTTTTTAAATTGGTCTTTATTAAAAAATATGTCATCCTTTTTTCTCTAGAGAACTGGGATGCTCCCTTTGGATTTCCTGTCTTTTCCATCAGACCAGGAACTGACAGGTTCCTTATCTCTGCACTCATTATAGCTCAGGTCTTATCTTCCTGATAAGAATGTGGCTTAAATAAGTGTTTATAGATAAGTTTAGTTTAGAGATAAGGGTTGTTAGATGAAACTAGAAAGCACACAGCTAGAAAAACAGTTAACCCTTTTTGACAGAACAGCTCAATATTTTTAATAAAGGCCAATTGAAAAAATGATTTTTAGCCAAAATGAGTAACATGCAATCATTAAAAAATGCCTCTGAAGGCTTGCATAGCCTTTAAGTTGTTCACTTACACATATGAGGCCCTCCTCCTGTGGTATATTCGTATAATGGCTCTGGACATCCAATGTGCACAGGTACCTGACATCTCTGCTAGCTTTAGCCAGTGCCTTATTTGTCTTGGTTGAGACTTCAAATTGATGTTGGCATGACCTTAGGCTAAAGCCATATTAGTACTTAAAAAGGAGCCGTCACCTCCCCTGATATGTCCCTTTTAGTAACTACTTGCACATAATAATTTATTCTTGAGCATCTATTCTTATGACTTTATTATTCCTGCTAGAAGTGATGAATGAATTACTGGCAATTTGCATTGAAGGTCCAGCTGGATATTACCAGTTAGGGGGTGTCCTTGCTCAGTTTGACACTATCCAATGAGTGTTGCCAGTGTCTGACTGTGCAGGGACCCCCCCCACCCCAACTGGTAACACCCATCTGGACCTTTAATACAAACTGCTAGTAACTCATTCTTAACTTCTAGCAGGAATAATAAAGTAATGGCACATCATAGAGTCATGAATAGTTATTACCATTATGTCAGGAGAGGGAACAGCTCCTTTTTAAATGCATATTTAAAGTATTTCTTCTGGGCACGGAAGGAACATCTAACTGTATATACTGATTATACATGATTGCATATAGAGATAAATGAAAAGTCTTATACTAATTGTTATTATTTTTATCTTGTAACAGAAGACACCCACCCGGCTTACAAAACTCAGAGATATCCTCTGCATGTATGCTGAGGGACAGGTAAACCCATTGTGTATTAAAGGGGTTTTCTATTGAATCAGAATGTGTCCTTATAGCTACATTCACAAATGAAAGTCTTATGAGCTCCTGTGTCCTAGCACTGCTAGTTCAGTGTCTTCACGGAGCTTACAATTACAATCTATTATATTAGGGCTCATGCACACCACCGTATTTTCTTTCCATGTCCATTCTATTTTTTGCAGCCCTTTTTTGCAGAACCATTCACTTCGATGGGTCCACAAAAAACAGAAATGACTCTGCGTGCATTCTGTTTCTGCATGTCCGCAAGTCCATTCTGCAAAAAATAGAACATGTCCTATTCGTATCCATTTTGCAGACAAGGACATTCTTCTTCAGACAATCGATCAGAAACAAAAAAAAAAACGGATGCAACACGGACGTCACACGGATGTCATCAATTTTTTTGGGGGAATCCGTGTTTTGTGGACCGCAAAATACATACTGTTGTTTGCATGAGCCCTTAGAATGTATTGTGCATTTTTTATCAAATTGCCTCATCATCAATACAAAAGTCGAAAAGGCAACTAAACACATTTTTCACTTCTTTTTTCCACATCCTTTATACTAGAATTTTGAAATCCTCCTTGTGTTTTGTTGTATCTGCCTGAAAAAAATACTACGTGGGGAATTTATCATGAGGAGAACATTTGAAATGAGTTTTGCTTCAATATACATTGGCGTACTTTATGCCACATTTATGAAATTTCACAGGTTTGATAAATTTGTCTTATCCTTAAACACGTTTGTCTAGAAAAGCTGCTCCACTTTTCCTACTCCACCCTCCTTCTGGAGTGAGAGTGCGACTCATTAACATAAACAGTTATGTTAATAAACACTTTCCCACCAGCATGAGTGAGTGGTGTAAAACTGCAAAAAGTCACAAAATTGTAGCGCAAGCATGTGCAACAACTCACAAAAGCCCTATTTTGCTACTTTTTGAAGTTAGATTTTTGGAGTGAAGGAATGATAAATCAGGGCCTATGTGGAAACATTACATTAGACGACCAATGTGCTGCACACTATTGGGTCCTGCAATATAATTCTTAGAATGGACAATTAGAATGTACACGCAGTGATTACTGTAACGATTATTGCTCAATAATTACAATAACAAGAGTCTACTATAACCATCCTTTTATTCTTATTATCACAGTCTACAGAAAATGCAGAAACTATGAATGCAGCTGTTTCAGCAGTGAAAGATTTGTTGGTAAGAAATATTCTTAGTAGTGTTGAGCGAGCATGAGCGAACAGCGAGTTCGGCCGAGCATGCCTACGCTCGGGTTCGCTAGGTGTTCGGCCGAACACCGAGTGTACTCGAGCGCAATGCTCGAGTCTCTTCCCCACACTGTAATGTTGATTCGTACGCTAATTCGTACGCTTTTTGTATGCAATTCGCACACATTTTTTTGTTCACTAATGTGTACGCATTCTGTTCACAAGTGCGTACGCATGTTTGTTCAGTAATACGTACGCATTTGTTTGCTAATGCGCAGCATTGTGCGCTAATACGTACAAATTCAGTTAATTAGCATAATTTTACGAGTGAAAGGAGTAAAGGAGGAGAAGTCGCGATTCTGACCTTTATCTATTAACCAGACACCCTCCCCTCTTCCGAGCAGGGGGTGCCTGGTTTAGTCCCATTGACTAACATTATGCTCTGGTGCTCGGCCGAGCACTCGAGCAACTCCTAGTGCTCGGCCAGAGCACCCGAGCATACGAGCACAGAGGTGCTCACTCTACACTAATTCTTAGATGATGATCTTCCAAAATCGTAAAGATAAACATAGTAGAAACATACAGGATGATGCTACATCATAATAACTCACCCAGTAAATACATAATGCAATCGGTTTTAGTGCAGTACATGCTGGGAAGGTCAGAGGATACACATAGGTTCTTACCACCGAGCAGGGCCATGGGTATTAATATGTGGCAGTTACTGGTCCTCATCCAGGTTATCTCCCCTATGACAGGATCTCTCCATTCATGAAAAAGTGGCAGAATGTTCTTCTAGAAGGTTGTCCTTATACATACCCCATTGTATTTTGCTACAACTGAGTTTTGACCTCCAAAAAACAAAGAAAATATCATGGACACATGATTTCAAAAGGTGCCGCCCAACCTGTCGTACCCTGAAAGCCCCATTCAGCACTGGATGGATTTTTTTGCTACTGTTGTATCGCAGTCGCAGCATGTTGCATGTTGCAGTGTGACAACATAGACTATCATTATCAAAATTGTCACGCGACATTGGTGCAACAAAATGTCACTGCAACACATGTCGTCTTGTAGCCCTAGCCTTAAAGGGGTATTCTCATCTTGGACAATGGGGGCATATCGCTATGATATGCCCCCATTGTCCTATAGGTGAGGGTCCCGCACCTATATCGAGAACGGGGCCCCCAAAGTGAAGACGTGCGCACCGCGCAAGCGTGGCCCGCTCTCCATTCACTTCTATGGGGCCGCCGCAAATAGCCGAGCGCTGGCTCGGCTATCTCCGTCGGCTCCATAGAAATGAATGGGAGCGCACTGCGCATGCACGGCCACTGCTCCCATTCATTTCTATGGAGCCGACGGAGATAGCCGAGCCAGCGCTCGGCTATTTGCGGCGGCCCCATAGAAGCGAATGGAGAGCGGGCCGCGCTTGCGCGGTGCGCACTTCTTCACTTTGGGGGCCCCGTTCTCAATATAGGTGCGGGTCCCAGCGGCAGGACCCGCACCTATAGGACAATGGGGGCATATCCTAGCGATATGCCCCCATTGTCCAAGATGAGAATACCCCTTTAAAGAGAATCTGTCACCCTGATTTTAGACTATGATCTACATTAATACATGAGTACGGCTGCAGATAAAAAGTGCAGATCACTCTTTTTTATTCTCCTACTTCCCCCAGCTCCCCCGCTGTCAGCGCTCAGAGCTGCATTAAAGGCTATGTACACCTATGGGGGCAATTTTTTTTATTATTGCATTATACTTATTTTGACCTAAAAAGCACTTTTTCAATTGGTCTTTATTAACAATATGGAATCCTTTTTTGTGTACAGGGCTGACATGCTCTGCTAGCTGCCTGTGGTTTTTTCTCAATTCCATCATCTGAGGAGAGGCCGGACAGCTTATCTCTTCTCTCTGACCTTATAAACATTCATTAAAGCTCAATGCTTACCTTACTGATAAGAACGTGGGTTAAATAAGTGTTTATGACTAGAGATGAGCGAGCATGCTCGGCCGAGCGTACTCGGGAGCAATTTTCGAGTCGTAGCGTACGCATCTTCTAATCTGTACGCTAATGCATATGCATCTTGTAATTTGTACGCATTAGCGTACAAATTTATAAGATGCGTACGCATTAGTGTACAGATTATAAAATGCATACGCTACTACTCGCAAATTGCTCCCAAGTACGCTCGGCCGACCAGGCTCGCTCATCTCTATTTATGACCTCTCAGTAGTTTACAGATAAGGGTAATTGGATGACCGGCACAAAATGAAAGTGAAAGTACCAGTCACCCAGCTAGACAAACAGTTAACCCTTTGTGACTGAGCAGCTCAATATTTTTAATAAAGACCAATTGAAAAGATGATTTTTAGCCAAAAATAAGTTAAATGCAATCACAGAAAAAAAATGTCTCCAAAAGTGTACATATATTGTCAGGACTGCTGTGCTGCGCTAACATAATGGAGAGGACTCCTGTGCACAGCAGTCCTGACAATAGATTTCAATGCAGCTCTGAGAGCTGACGGGGGGGTATAGGGGGCAGCAGGAAAATAAAAAATATTGATCTGGACCTTGATCCTTATGTGCAGTACCAATCATTGGGATGACATTTTTTAATTTTTCTTCAAATGTATAGGGCAGTGATAGGGAACATGTTTCTATTATACTTTATTTGACACTAATCAGAATGATGGGTGTTGTAGTGAAGGATCCTGCTGTATCCCCCGGCACAGTGAATAACTAACCAGCTGCCGGGAAATACATGACAGCGAGCAGTAAGCGCTCACTATTGTGAATGCTGGGGGACAGGAAGAAGCTGTTCTACAGAATATAGGGACATACAGTATACAGTATATGCAGCTGAAATGGAAGATATGAAGGTGGGGCCTGAGTGGGAGAGTCCTCCGCTGGTCTAAGCTTGGAAGAGACGGTGGCATTGGCGGCCCGACAGAGGGGTAAGAACATCTTTACTTAACAGAAAATTCCATGTTTTTCTGCAAATACAGGAAAACCTCTTTCATGTGCAGTTAATGGGTGAAAAAATGCCATTCTGTTTAACTGCAAATTGTGTACATCATTTAACTTTTTATGTATTTTTTTATTTTTTATAATTTTTATAGTTTTTATAACGTGTTTCTTAAATTCAATGACTTTCCTTATTTTACAGAAAGACACCTGCACCAAAGAAGAGATCAACGCACTTGGAATTTCACCTGTAAGTCTCACTGTTTCTTCATCATGGATTGGAAAATAATACTTAATAAAGAATTAAAATTAGGGTTTTTTTATCTTTATGAAAACAAATTCATGTTTCTTTCCACATACAGTAGATGGCTAGTTGGACATATAGAATGGTTTATCTGCTCCAGTGACCAATGGTATTAAATAGATTTTTCCACCAAAACAACTCCTTTTGCAAATCCAGAGCAAATGCAGCTCATTCCCTGCCAGAGAGGAAATGTGATATTACTGTACATTCAAGTGAACGGACAACCGTGTAATAAATGGTTGAACCGTGTCCTTCAGAGCTACAGCTCCTCATTGTAGCAGCTTTCCATTCTGGGTAATAGAGGAGGGGTTTATTGAGGCATTCCCTCTGTATGATATCCATATGTACACATTGCTCTAACAAACAACTACCCTTATACTATATGGTGACCTTACCTAATCTCCACAAGGAGAACTGTACCCCCTACCAAGATCTCCAACAAAACAGTAATACTCTGGTATGATGGTAGTACTATGGACACTGATGTTAGTGGGATTATACGGTATGAAGCACTTTTGTACTCTATAAGTACTAAGGTAAAGTGCAATACATTATCCTTAGGCACCAAAAGAGTTTGCCAGTGAATGTAAAGGGAACTTGGTGTCTAATCAGCAGGCAGTATTTCACAGAGGAGCTGAGCGATAGATAGATAGATAGATAGATAGATAGATAGATAGATAGATAGATAGATAGATCATAAATATTATATATATTAATAATAGATTACATAGATAGATAGATAGATCATAAATATTAGATAGATTAATAATAGATTAGATAGATAGATAGATAGATAGATAGATAGATAGATAGATAGATAGATAGATAATGAGATAGATAGATAGATAGATAGATAGATAGATAGATAGATAGATAGATAGATAGATACTAACCAGAGAAAGGCAGCAGCACTAGATAAGCCATGACATATGTTCTCCTGATATGGGCCTGCCGGTATGATGTTCTCCTGATATGGGCCTGCCGGTTTATGTAGGATGCAGGTCAGTGTTAGTGTAGGACTCATCTGATTGGAAGCCACCTTGATCGTTGGTGGATGAGCCCGACATATTTATGATCATTTATGTGCGCTAAGAGCTTCCACTTTACTTACTACATAGCAGTTATGCTTTTTTACTTTTTCACATATTTACTTCATGTTCATTTTATGTCATGGCTTATCTAGTGCTGCTGCCTTTCTCTGTTTAGTATTTAATTAGCCAGTAGGTAGCTTGCACCTGACTTTCACCTGTAGGAGGTGCTGTCCGTTTTTTGTCATTTTGTATATATAGAGGAAGACTGGCCTCCTCTGGGAATTTAGCACTCCTGTTCACACTGGTGCAGCTTCTGACCAGGTATGATGTTCTCCTGATATGGGCCTGTCGGTTTATGTAGGATGCAGGTCAGTGTTAGTGTAGGACTCATCCGATTGGAAGCCACCTTGATCGTTGGTGGATGAGCCCGACATATTTATGATCATTTATATGCGCTAAGAGCTTCCACTTTACTTACTACATAGCAGTTATGCTTTTTTACTTTTTCACATATTTACTTCATGTTCATTTTATATGTCATGGCTTATCTAGTGCTGCTGCCTTTCTCTGTTTAGTATTTAATTAGCCAGTAGGTAGCTTGCACCTGACTCTCACCTGTAGGAGGTGCTGTCCGTTTTTTGTCATGATAGATAGATAGATAGATAGATAGATAGATAGATAGATAGATAGATTAGATAGATAGATAGTGGTAATAAGGCTCCCTACAGTGCCCTCAGTACTAATAAGGCCCCCCTAATAGAAATAATGATAATCTATAAGGCACTCCTATGGAGTCCTCAGTAGAAGTAGTGCCAGCCACCAATGCCCCCTGTAATTATAATTCCTCCTGCCATACCCCCTAGAGTTATAATATTCTCTGTAGTGCCCCCATAAATTATAATGTCTGTCCTCTCCCTCCAGTCTTCTATACCATGCAGTCCCATGTAAATAACACCAGTCCTCTCCCACCAGTTTCCTATATGATACAGTCCCATGTAAATAACCTCTCTTCCTTACAGTCTTCTATACAATACAGTCCCATGTAAATAGCATCACTCCTCTCCCTCCAGTCTTCTATATGATACAGTTCCATGTAAATAACCTAAATCCCCTCCTTCAGCTCCCTCCAACACATAGTCTTATGTAAACAACATCACTCCTTACCCTCCAGGCTTCTATAATATCCAGTCCCATGTAAATAGCACCAGTCATCTCCCCTCAATCTTCTATAACATACAGTGCCATGTAACTAACACCCCTCCCCTCCCTAACATACAGTCCCAGTTAAATGACATATTCCCCCCCCCCCACTAAGCAGGGAGGAGGTATAATGGGGAGAACCACAAAACTTACCGTATTTTTCACTTTATAAGATGCACCCGAAGATAAGAAGCGCCCCAGATTTTTCATCAGACCTCATATCAGACCCCCCATAAATTTCAGGACATCACATCAGACCCCCATCAGACCTCAGATCAGCCCAGTGTGCCCCCATCAGACCTCAGATCAGCCCAGTGTGCCCCCATCAGACCTCAGATCAGCCCAGTGTGCCCCCATCAGACCTCAGATCAGCCCAGTGTGTCTCCATCAGACCTCAGATCAGCTTATTGTGCCCTCATCAGACCTTAGATCAGCCCAGTGTGCCCCCATCAGACCTCAGATCAGCTTATTGTGCCCTCATCAGACCTCAGATCAGCCCAGTGTGCCCCCATCAGACCTCAGATCAGCCCAGTGTGCCCCCATCAGACATCGCATCAGCTTATTGTGCCCCTATCAGACCTCAGATCAGCCCAGTGTGCCCCCATCAGACCTTAGATCAGCCCATTGTGCCCCATCAGACCTCAGATCAGCCCACCCAGCCCCATAACAATAAAATAAAAACCTCTCATACCTGTGCTCCTCTGGCTTCTAAGGCCGGCGCTGCACTGTCACCTGACTGCGTCTGGTCATAGTGCGCACACTACGTCCTGACGCTGTACGCAGTCAGGACAGTGCAGCGCCAGCCCGGGAAGCCAGAGGAGCGCTGGACCCGGAGCTCACTTGTATTCGCTTTATAAGACACACAGCAATTTTCCCCCTACTTTTGAGGGGGGGGAATGGGGCTTATAAAGCGAAAAATACGGTACATTCATTCCACAGGTCTCCACTGCTCAGCGCTGCCTTTCTCTGCACTGGTCACATGATGGTCACCTCATCACAGGTCCTACCACTACTTCAGTGTTGAAAAGATCACATGACTGTGATGTCATCGAAGGTCCTTTAGCTTTGGAGTATAGCCAGAACGGGCAGCAATTTTACAGTAAGTCCTAACCAGGGCCCAACAACCTCCCTGGAAAGGGCCCCCCTCCCTCTCTGGGCCCCTGTGCAGCTGAACCTGCTGCACAGGCATTATGTCCGTCCCTGATCCCAGACATACCTGTGTGCTTTGTGTGTCTGTATTACATGTCCAGGAAAAGCACTTTTATTCTGCAGGAAAACAGCTCCCAAGTGCCCAGCTCTGCTGCTGCTGCTGCTGCTGCTGCTACAAACCAGACTGAAGAGGGGAGGGCTGCTTTAGCTGCTCATGTCTTGGGATTGGTAGCAGATAGAAAATGGTTCTGAACAGGGAAGAGAAAAGCACCTCCAGCTCACCCTTAGCAAAGCACTACCGTGCACAGACAGGTTCAGACCAAAGCCAGCTTAGAGCAATTGTAGAGGATCCAGCACAGTTGAATAAAATTCAAGAGCCTTTATTATAAAAATCCAGATACACGAATGGACATACGACACTCCATTTAGCTGTATTAATATGTCGTATGTCCATTCGTGTATCTGGATTTTTCTAATAAAGGCTTTTGAATTTTATTCAACTGTGCTGGATCCTCTACAATTGCTAGAAAATGGTTCTGACCTTCTTTAAAAGCTGTCAGTCCAAGCTTTCAAATTATACCAAAAATCACACATTCTATCCAGTATATCAGAAGATATAGCTATTAGAAATCGAGTCAGGAGAGAAAACTGTTTTTACTTTCACTTTCAGCTCGGCACTTGGGAACTGTTTTCCTGCAGAATAAAAGTACTTTTCCTGGACATGGAATAAAAGCACAAAGTGCACGCAGGTATGTCTAGGATGTGTACGCAATCTTGTGTGGGGCAGTGCTCTTGGTTATATTGGTGAAAAACAGGTGAAAGACTCCCTTTAATATTAATCTGCTCAGCTTCTCCTGCTCTATAACATACTGCCTGCAGATAGGACTCCATGCTCAGTGTGAAAAGTTCTCTTTAAGTATAATTTGTCATATTTGTTAGGCTCAACTCAAAATAGTACATATACTATTTCCTTCTTTTGTAATAACAGTTCTTTATCCATCCTTCCTTCTCTCTCTCTCTCTCTCTTTCTTTCAGGATGAAACAGTCAATGGAGCTGCTCAATCAGCAGAGGAAGTTGTGGACATATTGCAGCCAACTTTTGTAAGTTGCGTTTACCACTTGTATGAAGCTACTTTATTACATGAATGCCCTTTTGAGATCCGGCAATCTCTCTGCATTTCGGCATTGCCTGAAGCTGCCCCATCGCTGTCCAGCCCCACTCACTATAATGGACTGGCGGAGATCTGACCATAACCCAGCAAATACTGTATGTCAAGAAACAGCGGGATGAAAACTGCTGCACACAGCGTTCTTCATACAGCCGATTCTCAGTATGTTTGCCAGGTTACAGCTGGATCTCCGCCAGTTGCCATTATAGTGAATGGGTCCGATGGGTGTCAGGTAGCGTTGGGCAGCACCAGATCCAGACATCTTCGGCAGGCTGCTCCCTGCCGGAACAACCTGCCAGAGATGTCTTAACGCTAGAGTGAAACTAGCCGTACTAGTGTTGTACAGCCTAAATCATTTCCATCTATTTGAAATAAATGCCTGGCTCAGACACTCTTCCAGGGCCGTAACTACAACAACGGCAGACCATGCGACTGCTATGGGGCCCAGGGCAAGAGGGGGCCCGGTCTTAGTTGGGATTATCTCCTCTTCTACTGGAGGTGAAAACTTGATCAGGACTCCACCCTCTAAAGGAACAACTTTTAGCAAATGAAGCAGTGGAAAAATGGCCCAAGGGTCACTGAAAGGGGTTTAGGCGGAAACCCTTCTGTCCTCTGTGGGGGACCTGGTTTGATCCTTGCTATGGGGCCCTTACTTCTCTATGTACGCCACTGCTCTCGTCCTTCCTAAATTCTCAATTAGAGTCTGTTAATGGGGTTGTCCACAATAATAAAAAAAATCCTTGACAAGCCCTACAAATGCTTAAAATAAAAAATGTATTTAATTTAATAAATAATATACTCACCCCTTTCTCCAGCCCCATTCTCTGCAGCCCTGGTCTTCTTCTCCTCTGGCTTCTTTACATACTACAGCGGGGGCATGCTGGTATCTGGCATGTGACCACTGCAGCCAATCACTGTCCTCAGTAGTCTATGAGTGAGGACAGTGATTGGCTACCTCCACATCTCTGTGCATGTCACAGAGTCAGCGACCAGTACTGGAGAAAGGTGTGAGTATACCAGAACATATTATTTTAAGCAATACTAGGGCTTGTCTGACATTTTTAATCATCTTGGACAACTGAGCTTTTACTTAACTTTTGATATGTCATAGCAACATATGAAAGGTTTTAATCGTTGGGGATCTGAGCGCTGAGACCCCCACTGTTCGGTAGGACCAGGGGAGAGAGGCACTCACATAGAGCACTCTCTCTCCTCGCTGCAGGAGATGGGCTCAATAGAAGTCTATGGGCCAGTATCATTTCCTTCTCCTGCAGCGAAGATAGGGAGCGTGCCATGTGAGAGCATCTCTATCCTGGTTCTAGAGATCGGTGGGGGTCTTAGTACTCTGCCCCCATCAATAAAAATGTTTAAAGGGGTTATCCAACTCCTATAATGCCCCCCCCCCATTCAAATGCCCAGGGCCCCAGGCCCCTCACATAGATTGTACTTACCCTGCTCCCCGGCACCCACATTGCTTCTGATGCCCACATGGTTGCCACTGCATCTTTCCGTTGCAGGGTTTCAGTCAATAGCAGGCCACGACATGGACAAGCCTCCCTAGCATTGCGGGCTCGTTCGCGTCAAGGCCTGCTATTGGCTGCCCCACCCAATGTTTTCATCCGCGCCATGGGGACATGCATCAGAAGTGACACAGGTGCCGGGGAGGAGGGTAAGTACAATATGTGTTAGGGGCCTGGGCATTTGGGGAGGTATTATAGGGGTTGGATAACCCCTTTAATATTTTGCTATGACATATCAAAAGTTTTGTAAAAGCTCAGTGACCCTCAAAGGGTTTTCCGAGATATTTTTAGTGACCTATCCTCTAGATAGGTCATCAGTATCTGATCGGTGGGGTCCGATACCCAGGACCCTGCCAATCAGCTGTTTGAGATGGCAGTGGTGCTCCTTTGAGTGCCGCGGCCCTCTCTCTGCTTTTCCTAGGCCAGTGACGACACATTCATTGATCACGTGGCCTAGGATGGTCTCCAGAGAATAGATCATCAGTAAAAAAAAATCTTAGAAAACCCTTTTAAGTTGAAAGAGGGGATCCACCAGTTTCGATCCTGCATTTTTGGCAGAACCAAGATATAAATCCAACTCAGCTCTAGACGATGGCTGGTTTGCGATGGAAATAAGACACCCATTCATTTTATGAACTGTGTCCGATACCGTCAGCTGGGTGATGACAGGGGCTCCATCAGCATTCCCACATTAATTATAGATTGTTGATTTTAATAGGATTTTGATGAAATTAGAACATATTGCCTAATTTTGTACTAATGTATTTTTATGATCTCCTATACTGTATATACACATTGTGAATTCAAAGTTCTCCAGCCCCTGGTGACACCAAATAATCAGTTATTAATACACCATGACAGAAGTTTTAGTTTTCAGTAAGCTCCAGTCTGTCTCCTGACTTTACAATGATTTATTGATGAATAACCTGTATCTTTCATCTCTCTAGGATACACTATCACTGACCAAAACCGCCATGGATGCGTCATGCAAAATAGTAAGTATGTTATTCAATAAATGTTCTTAAAAAGTGCTGTTTTATGTCCACATTGTGCTCCTCATTACAGCAGACTTCTGTAGGAATGGGTTGTGTAAGGCTGGGTTCACTGGATGGAAACATTTTCCATCCTGCAGAGCCTGGAAAAAAAACATATACTTTAACATATACAGTCTCCAGTCCTCTGCTCTGGCTCCTGTGTCTCCATCTTCCGGTCCGGGGTTTGTCTTCTTCCTCCATGGCCATAGTCACCTGATTCTCTTCAGTCAACCATTGGCTTCAGCAGTCACGTGCAGGGGTGGACTGGCCATAGACCTTAGATGGATGTCCAGGGAGCTGCCCGAAGTACATAATGATCTAATGTTCTCAGCATTAATTAATGTAAGAGCATCAGGTACTTATGCATCTGGCCAGCAGCCGCTGGTTCCCTCGTGAGTGCTGCCCTGTTGTATTTGGTTCTGCTGGGGCGGTATTTTGTGCTGCACTATGGTATTGCTGGCCACACCTACTTCTGGTGTCTCTGCCTAGTTGTGTTGCCCAGCGTTCTGTCAATTTGGACTCGCCTACAACTGGGGGGCTACTTTTAAGGTTCTTTTCCAGCGCAAATTTAAGTTCCCAATCCGCCCCTGGTCACATGTCCCTTGTGAACACATCACCACTAAAGCCAGCGGATGGCTGAAGAGGATCAGGTGACCATGCCCATGCTGGGGAGGAAGAAAACAAACCTGTAACCAAACAAGGGGGGGCAGCATGGAGGAATGGAGTGGCGGGGAGCAGGTAAGTATGATCCTTTCAGTAGGAGAGGCAGGTTGTTGGAACCTGTTAGAAATTATGTGTTCCTGGACAACCCCTTTGAAGTGAATGTACACTTCAGACATGGCCTCTTTTTTGTTACTTCTGAATCCTTCAAATGTATTTTTTTTTGCTTTACAGATAAATGCTATTACACAATCAGAGTGTTTGAAAAACACAGTCACGGTAGGAACAAATTCTCTGAATTATCTTTCATAAAAACTATAATTTTCTTTACTATGGTAATTTCATCATTTTCTAATGATGTGGTGTGCATTCAGTCATTTTATACTTGATGTATCATCCTAGACAATGAGGTCTATAAGTTTACTGTAATTCACAACATATTTAGGGCTCATTCAGATGGCCATCTGAATGAGTCCGCATCCGTTCCGCAATGGGGAATGGGTGTGGACCCATTCATTTTAATGGGGCCGCAAAAGATGTGGACAGCTCACCGTGTACTGTCCGCATCCGTGGTTCCATTCCGCGACTCAGCAGAAAAGATAGAGCTTGTCCTATTCTTGTTCGCAATCACGGACAACAATAGCATTTTCTATTATGGTTGCGGCCATGTGTGGTCTACAAACTGCGGAACGCGCACGGCTGGTATCATGTTTCACGGATCCACAAAGCACTACGGCCGTCTGAATGGGCCCTTAAAGGGAATGTATCATCTATATTGTTTTTATTTTACTAATTAAAACCCCCAAAAAATGTTGTAGATTTTTTTTGTAATATATTGTGTACATGATTTTTGGGGAGCTGCTTTTACTTTATTCAGAGTAATGCTTTACAGAAGCCACACGGCTCATAGGAACCTGTAGAATGGATATGTTCATTGATTACTGTGGCAGAGTGTTGTAGGCGTACTCTATGATCTCTATAGAAGTCATTGTGCAGGGAGGGGGAGAATATGAGCTGTGATTATCACATACTGTGAATGATGGATCCTGTGTTATCTATGCATAAGTGATACTTTACATTGGTTTTTTTTAAAATACAGTTTAAATCAATTAAAAAAACTTAAAAAGCTCATAAAAATATGTTTAACATAATAACTTTTATAATTTGTAATGATTTTTATTTCTTTATTTATTTCATTTATTTCTTAAAGGGGTTCTCCGGGAATTAAGAAAATGAAAATACTTAAATATTACTTCACTATAAATATATTCCCAAATAACTAATGTAAGGTATAATGGTTCATTTTGTCTGGGGAGCGATGATTAGGAGAAACAAAATGGCTGCCGTCCTATCAGTACACACAAAACCTGTCCTAATCACACAGGAAGTTACTTCACAACACTGAGGTAAAGAGCTGCCTCATCCTCCTCTCTGCTCTGCCTCTCTGTCAGGGATTATGATCCTGATGATACAGATGATAAGATCTTTAGCTTAATCTCTGTTGGAATTGAGTTCATGAGGAGATGTGGCTAATGAGCAGCAGCACTTGTATGCAGTCTCCATTACCACAGTCTGTCCTGTCCGTCCTCTCTGTATTCCATGTCTCCTCATGAACTCCATTCCCACAAAGATTCAGCTAAATATCATATTAAACTGTATTCAGGATCATAATCCGTGACAAGCAGAGTAGAGAGGAGGATGAGGCAGCTCTTTACCTCAGTGTTGTGAAGTAACTTGTCCTACTGTGTGATTAGAACAGGTTTTGTGTATATTAACAGGACAGCGGCCATTTTGTTTCTCCTGATGATTGCTCCCCAGACAAAACTAGCCATAATAACTACTGAAAGGTATTTGGGAATATATTTATAATAAAGTAATATTTAAGTTTTTTCATTTTCTTAATTTACGGAGAACCCCTTTAATAATGTGCCAGTATTATAAAATCAGCAGTCACCATCTCCTTTTTTTAAGCCTTTAAAGGGCCTTTAAAGGGCATCTGTCAGCAGATTTGTACCTATGACACTGGCGGACCTGTTACATGTGCACTTGGCAGCTGAAGACATCTGTGTTGGTCCCATGTTCATATGTGCCCATATTGCTGAGAAATATGATGTTTTAATATATGCAAATGAGCCCCTAGGAGCAACGGGGGCATTGTCATTACACCTAGAGGCTCTGTTCTCTATGCAACTGCATGGGGAATGCAAGTAGTTACTACAACAGACGTGTCAGTAGAGGGGAGAGGTTCTCTTTAAGGGCAGCTGAGCTGGTACATATAGATGTGAGTGATGACAATCTCTGTGCAGCACTGTGGTATATTTTGGCGCTGTACCGTATACATAAATGAATGAAAGTAAGTACATGGTAACTTTTCAACTCATCCACCTTTATCATGTTCTTTCAGAATTCCGCTGATCTCTTAAAGGTAAATATTCACCATTAACACATCTGCTCTTACAGTTTTCTATAGCCATTTACTGTAGTGAATCTCAGGGTAGTCATCTAGATAATTCATATGCTTACACAATTCTACCAAAGTTGCATGGCATTAGGATGGGAGTGGGTGGTGGTGGTAGCCCTGATAGTAGTAGTAGTAGTACTCACAGTTCATTTCCTCTGGCACTCCCCAGGCTGTGCACAGTGAATGAATGGGGCACTTACCCCTCGGGACACACCCTGACTTTTTGGGGTTTCTGCCCAGTCATAGTTGGGGTGCTTTTCTGTACGGTAAGGGACAGTGAATGGTGGAAACAATGTCCAGGCCTAGTTTATTTGGAAAGCATAACATTGCACTTTATTGAACAGATAATGGGAGCAGTAGTTCATACAGCAGCAAAAGGTACAGTTCACAAGCATGTCAAAAAGCGGACTTCTTACAATACTTGTGAGAGACTATTGTAATGATGGTAGTAGTAGTCCTCCGAGTCTCACTCTAAGTTTACTCTGCAAACTTCCCAAAAATATGACGGTGCAATTCCATTCTCATTAACTCTCAGAGAGCAGATCCTAATGGTTGCAGAGGCATTAACTCTTTCCACAAGCAGTAAAGCCTTTTGCCATAAATGAGCTGTACCTTACTGTCTGAATGTAGCATGGCCTTGATGGTTGCAAACCTTCTATGGGCGCCCATTCTCTTTCCTTCAGGGGAAGTCTCTCAGTTAAATACTCTCTGGCAGCTTTTCAGACTCAGGAATGGTGTTTCCTGGACGAGGCTTATTTCTGGGCTCAAGCAAGTGTTCACATATGTAGCCTTTGTCTCTAGCTTCCCTGACTAGATCCTCGCTAACCAGAGGAGGTCATACCACCTGGTCTCCATTGCAACCTAATCAAGACTGCCAGTGTTAACTGTTTGTTGTCCATACACAACCATATGAAATACATAGTGGACAGAGAGATAAGTGTTTTTACATTAAATGACCACATTTAAAGTGGTTTTCCAGGATTGTACTACTAATGACCTATCCTCAGGATAGGTCAGCAGTATCTGATCTGTGGAGGTTCGACACCCGGGACTTCTGCCGATCAGCTGTTTGAGAAGGTACCAGCGCTCCTGTGAGCGCCGCTACCTTCTCACAGCTTACCAAGCACCGCGCTGTACATTATACAGCGGCTGTGCTTGGTATCGTGCTCAGCCCCATTCACTTGAATGGGGCTGAGCCACTTCTAGGCCACATGACCGATAAATGTGATGTCACTGGCCTAGGAAAAGCTAAGAGAAGGCTGCAGCGCTCACGGGAGCACCTGTGCCTTCTCAAATAGCTGATCGGCAGGGGTCCTGGGTGTCGGATACTGGGGGTAAAATCCCGGAAAACCCCTTTAACTTTTACAAAACAACTAAAGAGGTTTTTCCGAGCTTATTTAACTGATGACCTATCTTCTGCACCAGCCCTCACAGTATTGCTGCGGACTTCTCACAGCTCACCAAGCATAGTGCCGTACATTGTATAGCGGCTGTGCTTGGTATCGTGCTCATCCCCATTCACTTGAATGGGGCTGAGCCACTTCTAGGCCACGTGACCGATAAATGTGATGTCACTGGCCTAGGAAAAGCTAAGAGAAGGCTGCAGCGCTCACGGGAGCACCTGTGCCTTCTCAAATAGCTGATCGGCAGGGGTCCTGGGTGTCGGATACTGGGGGTAAAATCCCGGAAAACCCCTTTAACTTTTACAAAACAACTAAAGAGGTTTTTCCGAGCTTATCTAACTGATGACCTATCTTCTGCACCAGCCCTCACAGTATTGCTGCGGACTTCTCACAGCTCACCAAGCATAGTGCCGTACATTGTATAGCGGCTGTGCTTGGTATTGTAGCTCATTAACTTCAGTGGGACGTGTGATCGATGAACATGACGTCACGCAGCTTAAGCAAAGCTGTAAGAAGGCTGCGGCACTATGGTACCTTCTCAAACATCTGATTGATGGGTGTCACCAGAGGATAGGTTATCAGTTAAAATATCTTGAAAAATCCCTTTAACCTTGGGTAACTGCAGGTACACGTTGTGGTTAGGATAACAAGCTTGAGAAAGGGAAAAGAAAGAATAGCTAAAATAAATAAAAGAAGCATTAGGCTACTTTCACACTTGCGTTTTAATATTCCGGTATTGAGCTCCGTCATAGGGGCTCAATACCGGAATCAAACGCTTCAGTTTTGTCCCTATTCATTGTCAATGGGGACAAAACTGAACTGAAGAGAACGGAATGCTCCTAGAAGCATTCCGTTCCGTCTTCAGACCAGAGAGCAAACTGCAGCATGCTGCGCTTTGCTCTCCAGTCCAGGCATCCGCACCAAGACGGATCTAGAATGACCCCCAATGCAAGTCAATGGGGACGGATAGTTTGGTGTGACACAATAGTAAACGGATCCGTCCTCCATTGACTTTCAATGGAGTTAATTCCGGATCCGTTTAAAAGATGTTAAAGATAATACAACCGGATCCGTTAATAACGGATCCACAAGGTTGTATTATCACTACGGATCCGGCGGGCCCCTTCACCTGCCGGATCTGTAGTAACGCTAGTGTTAAAGAAGCCTTACTCACCTCACCGATCCTCCGCTGGTGCTGCTGAGTACACACTTAATGAGTCTCTGCTATTCTCCACTTTCTGGTCCAGTTTTGACATCTAAGAAATGAAGAAATGGTAGAAATTGCCCGCTTAGTCAGTCACCGGCTGAGGTGGATGACCACTGTGACCATTGATTGGTAGAGCGGGCTTTCCCTATGTGTCTAGATGGTTCCAAGAATCAGAGATACATTAACTTATGATTCCAGCTGTGAGCTGTACTTGATTGTTCACACATTTCTCTGTGCCATTTACTCTACATAACTAAACAACTTGGAAAAATATACTTTTTTGACTTTTAGGCTCATTGACTAATACGTCCATTATCTCTTTCAGCGTTTAATATCTGCACTGAAAAAAATTAAATGTGAGGTAAAGAACTAAATTTATTTATATTTGTTTATGTTCGCAAATTAGTTGAAAGTTATGAGCAAGTCCATTCATACATCACTATCCTCTAAAAAGTGTTATCTTTGCACTAACCTCTACCTGCTGTTCTCCAGAAGTGAAAGGGGCCGACTAATGCCATTAGATATACTCTACAGACAGGGGCACACATAGATATTGTATCCATAGCAAGCTTAGTATGCCGCCCACTCCAAGTAATATTATGCAGATTACGCAGACCAAAAAATATGCAAGATCAATGTGCAATTCCTATGATTTCTTGTCCATCTTAAAGTACAGATGTGTTCCTCCTTAATTTTCCACTTTGTTCACACAAGTAGCACAAAGGAAATAAATGACCAATTGTATTTCCAAATTCATGTAATAAAATGCATTCTGTTTTTACAGAAATTCACTGTGGATGGACTCAAAAAATTTTTTGTAAGATTTTACATACATTTATATAGTTTTATAGTATTATCGTATAGTTTAATGTATATAGTATTCTATGATATAGTTTTATAGTATTATAGCATATAGTAATGTATGTTTTATAGTATATAGAATTATAGTATTATAGTACTATAACATAGTATTATAGTTTTATAATATTATCACATAGAGTATTATAGTTTTATAGCATATAGAATGGTGTTTTAGAGTACATAGTATTATCATTTTATAGTATTACAGCAGTATTACACTTTTAGAGGAAATAGTTTTGTACTTTACAGTATCTTAGTTTTATAGTATTATAGCATATGGTATTATAGTTTTATAGTATTACAGCATATGGAACTATAGTTTTATAGCATAGCATTATAGTTTTACAATATTATAGTACATAGTATTACAGTTTTATAGTAAATAGTATTATCGTCTTGCAGTAGATTATATAGTATTATTGGTTTACAGTATTATAGCATATAGTATATTTTTATGTATAGTATTATAGTATACTGTAATATAGTTTTATAGCATTATATAGTATTGTTGTTTTATAGTATAGTATATAGTATTATAGTGTTCTAGTATGCAGCATTATAGTTTATTATAGTACTTGGTATTAAAATGTTATAGTACAGTATATAGTATTACAGTTTTACAGAACTATAGTACATAGCATTGAGCCATGGTTAACTAAATGAATTTTTATCTCTACTTTTTAGTCTCACATAATCATAAGTTACCTGAATGTAAGACATGCACTAAAATCTGTGCTTCATTTATCTTTTAGACTAAAGTGTCCTGTGATGTGCCTAAAGTTTTAAAGCATTTAGAGCTGGTAAAATACTTTCATCACTATTTCGGCAAGCTTATACAACAATAATATATGGGGTTGTTTATTAAGATAGTAAGTGTCATATAGTCATCTTACCAACACACTGATCAACAGTAGCCAGAAAGTGGACAACCCCTTTAATTAAACTCAATCCAGGGGGAACTAAAAGCAATTGGGGGAGGATACTGGCATTTTTTTCACTGATGCCTTTCTGAGAAACGGAGGTTAAAAACAGTTCCCTTTAGTTGTATGAGGATTGTCTGTCCTTGTACACTGACAAAATACTACAGGTCCTATTTTGTGACAACTGTAGGCAAAAAAACTGCCAGAGGAGTGACTTATATCATGATGTTATTCTACAGGTTGATCAAGAGATATCTAAAGACATTGAAAAGCTCCTGAAAAACACTGTGGTTAATAAAGTCCTGGAAGTTGTGGTAATTACATTCTACTTCACCTTACATACTCTCAGCCTCAATTTAAAACATTTCCTATGGAATATGAACTGTAACTAAATGTTCTCACTGCCATCAGTCTGGTTAGCAGTCAGTGGTTTATGAATTGGAGAACTGCAGGGGCAGACTAGCCATAAACCCTACAGGGAAATTTCCTGGTGGGCCAATACCCATGGGGCCATCCAAGCCCTCCTCACTGGCATCGGCCAGGTACATAACAATCTGATGGCCTGGGACCTGCATTGGAGATGGCAGCTTGGAATGGGTATTTTATTTCTTTCCTTGGCCATTTGAGGAGCATATGACTGGGGGACTTATAGGGGTCATTACTATGAGAGGTCCAGGCAGCATGCTGAAGGTAGGGCTGGCTTGGTGCTATGGCCTGCCGTGCTCCATATCTTAAAGAAGAACTCCCGCAAAAAATTTTATTCCATGTCCTGCTAGAAATGTACATGATGTAATCTGTAGTGAATGTCATTTTCTTACCAGTGTCTGTATTTTTGACTTATATAATCCTGAAGTTTCTTATGTGTATCATGTAACTAGGAATTAGACCCACCAACTCACACAGAGACTTATGTGTGGACAGGAAGTCTAATTCTCTATGTATTCCTATGGGAGCCTCACTTTCAGTCTCATAGGAATGAATAGAGCAGTTACTGGCTTTCTGTCCTGGGTCAGTTGGAGGTCAGGGAGTTGGTCACATGACACAGCTACATTAAGAAGAGAGGTTATTACATTCTCTGATAAGAAGATGACATTCACTACAGATTATATCATGCACCATTCTTTAATTACAGACAATTGGAGGACAGAAAGTGGTAGCTTTTGATGGCCACTACAGAAGGGCAGCTTCTGGGATGGCATTTTATGTTGCACATTTGTATTTGGTTCTTCTGGGATGGTATTTTGAGCTGCAAATTGGTATTTGTACCTATTTGTATTGACCCCCATCTACTTTTGTTGGTCCTGCCTACTTGTGTGAACTTGGACCCACCTACAACATGGGGCCACTGTTAGTTTTTTCCAGGGCCACTTTAAGTTCCCAGTCCACCTGTGCATGAGATAACCAGCTTTGAAAAGAAATATGATTTGCAATACTTTGCTGTAGATGCAGATGCTATCTCTGGCTGTGTTTAGCCACCGAGTGGTTGAGAGGTGCATTACAGCCTGTGGAGAATTTTGCTAGCATATTGCAATATTGTGTCAGTGTCAAATTTGTGTCAAAGCTGTTACGAAGAAGATATGTCACGTGAACAGATTTGGTTTGAGGTTACTACTAAGAATGTTACCTCAGTGGCTCCCCTGTTCTTTACCCTTTAACCCTGTTCAGAGATCTGGACTCTGCTGAAGAGTAACCACCGTGCCGCTACCTTTTGGAGTAATCTCTATTCAGTAGACTGCTGACCTAAAGGAGTCAGTAGAAACGGGTGTGAAGCACCAATGGATCAGGTAAAACCACAGGCAAAAGCACAGTCATGGACAGCCCAAGGGTGGCCTGAATTTCTGCAATCCAAAAGGAGTCTGAAGGTTAGGGCAGGTACCTATGGGTCAGTACAAAGATCAGGCAGAGGTCTAGTCAAGCATCAAAGTGTCAAATCCAGAAATCAGGCAAAAGTTGGTACATATGACAGGAAAACAAGCTAATGTCACAACCTTTTCAGGAAACTAGCATACTAGAACCTATTGCTTAAAGGGAACCTGTCATCTCCGAAACACCCCCTGAACTACAGTAAGCGGTGTATAGTGTAAGTGATGCTGAATCCGAATATGTAAGTTTTATCTTCATACTCACTTCCATTCCGACGCTGTGCTCCCACAAACCTGCAGTAAAATACATTCACAGGACTCTTCTTTGAGTCCTCTCCATTATGTGAGTGAGCACTGGAGTCCAGTGAGTGCATTTTACTGCAGGTTTGTGGGAGCACAGCGTCAGAATGGAAGTGAGTATGAAGATAAAACTTACATATTCAGATTCAGCATCACTTACACTATACAACTCTTACTCTAGTTCTGGGGGTGTTTCGGAGATGACAGGTTCCCTTTAAGTACCTCAGGGTAGCCAGCCATTGGCTGGGGAAGATTAGGGTATGTGCACAGGCCCTTTAAGAACTGGCACCCTATAGGCAGCGAGAGGTGTTGCTGACCAGCGTGGGAGGACAACAATACTCTAGTGTCTGGTCCTGATCCTTAAAGGGTTATTCTCATTTTAGACAATGGGGGCATATCGCTAGGATATGCCCCCATTGTCTTATAGGTGCTGGTCCCACCGCTGGGACCCGCACCTATTTCCAGAACGAAGCCCCCGAAGTGAATGAGGGCGCACTGCGCATGCGCAGCCGCCCTCCATTCATTTCTATGGGGCCGCTGAAAATAGCCGAGCGCTGGCTCGGCTACTTCCGTCGGCTCCATAGAAATGAATGGGAGCGCACCGCGCATGCACGGCCCGGCTCCCATTCATTTCTATGAGCGGCTGCGCCTGGTGGTGGCCGGACCCCCGGAAACCGCGCTCCCCGCTCCGTTCTGGATATAGGTGCGGGTCCCAGTGGTGGGACCCGCACCTATAAGACAATGGGGGCATATCCTAGCGATATATGCCCCCATTGTCTAAGATGAGAATACCCCTTTAATTAGGATAAAAATAATATATTGTATTTTCTTCCTTACAGGATAATCCAAAAGTGACAAAGCTTGTGAATGGTCTGTGCTGTGGAGAGGTAATATACATAGATAGATATGTAGATAGATAGATGATAGATAGATAGATAGATAGATAGATAGATAGATAGATAGATAGATAGATGATAGATAGATAGATATGAGATAGATAGATAGATAGATAGATATTAGATAGATAGATAGATAGATAGATAGATAGATAGATAGATAGATAGATAGATAGATATGTAGATAGATAGATATGTAGATAGATAGATATGTAGATAGATAGATATGTAGATAGATTAATAGATAGATAGATAGATAGATAGATAGATAGATAGATAGATAGATAGATAGATAGATAGGTTGCACATCCGAACTGTACTAGAAAGATAACCAGAAATGTACAAAGAGCTAAGAAATATTCCCATCAATGTACTCTCCTACTGGGATGGTGCCCATCCTGATGTGTTTGTGAAGTCATCATCTTGGGGTTGGCCTGCATGCTTTCAAATTCCAGGGCTGACATTCTGTCCAAGTCTTGGCTTACATACTGTATACACAGAGGTCAGTGATTGGCTGCGATAGTCACATACAGTATATGGAACGTCATTGCTGCAGCCAAGACCATGACGTTCTGCAGGGGTGGGGAAGATCGGAGCAACGAAGATGGAAAAGAGGGGATTAAAAATATGGATTCGAACTTCTATTGTGTTCTAGCCTTTTTCCTTTTTTACCTTTTCTTTTTTTGTACAACCGCTTATTAATTAATTAGATATATAACACGGACAAAAGAACTGCCATACAATATTGCACTATACAATGTGAAGGAATTAGTGTTTAATGCACTTATACAATGTTTATTTTTCTCTTATACATCTTAATGGAAATATATTTTTCTTTTCTTTTTATCTAGAAAAAAGTGCTGCACAAGGTTCACAAAGACAAGTATTAGAAGAAAATTATAAAGAAACGTAGGTATTGAATTAAAATCTTGCAGTACATCTCTGATACATTCAGAAAAGACACAGGTCCATCAAGTCCAATATATAATATTATCCTATAGTGTTCATCAACTGAAGGCAAAACCCCTACGAGGCAGCTGCCGGTTGCCTCACATTAGGGTGAAATATTCATTGCTGACTTGGGTTTGCTTTTTCAAGATCCGCATCGTAGGGATCTAATTACAACATAGAAATATCCATAACTAGAGAGCATCCTCTACACCTAGAACAGGGATGCCAAACTGCGGCTCTCCAACTGCTGCAAAACTACAACTCCCAGCATGCACAGACTACCTACTGTTATCAGCCTACAGCAGGGCATGGTGGGAATTGTAGTTTCACAACAGCTGGAGAGCCGCAGGTTAGCCATCCCTGAGCTAGAGCAGGGTTCCTCAACTCCATTCCTCAGGGCTCACCTGCCGGTCATGTCAGGATTTCCTTAATATTGAGCAGGTGATATAATTAGAGTCAATGCATCAGGACTTACCACAGGTATTCATTCTGTGGGATATTCTCAAATCATGACCAGTAGGTGGGCCCTGAGGACTGGAGTTGAGGAACGCTGACCTAAAGGAAACAGGGTTTCACCATCACCATAGGCAGAGGTTATTTACTGTAAGAGCAGTGACACTATGGAGCTCTCTGCCAGAGGAGGCGGTGTGGATGGTTGATTCGCTGAACAAGTTCAAGAAGGGCCTGGAATCCTGAATGCCTTTCTTGAATGTAAAAATATTGCAGGTTATGAGTACTGTATTCCTGGAGTTTGGACACTGATCTAGGACTTAAAGGAGTATTCCCATTTCACAAATGTAGTTTGTATAGTTAGATATAGCCATACCAATATTATTACTAATAGAATGTATTTATATAAAATGTACTGTTTAGAAGATTTTCCTATTTGTATATCCATTGTCCCACACACATCAGTCAGGCCGTTGCCCCTGGTTACGACCACTGCAGCCATGTAGTAGTGGTGGTCAGCTTGCTCTTGTTCAAACCCGCTCTGATGTAACTGCTGTATTGTGAACACACATTGCATGAGCATACGCAGACACATCTTAGGGTATCATATCTATGTTTTGGACACTACCAGTCCAAAACACAATGGTCAGGATCCGTCCAAAACGCAGACAAGACGCAGACTCCATAGAGATGAATTGATCTTGGAACAGGATCCATTTCTCTGTGTTTTGGAAGCGCAGACAAAAATGCTACAACCCTAAGATGTGTCTCCGCATGATCATGTAATGTGTGTTCACAATACAGCATAAGAATAAGCCGGCCACCACTACTACATGGCCGAGGTGGCCGTAACTAGGGGCAACAGCCTGACTGATGTGTGTGGGGGACAATGGAAATACAAATAGGGAAATCTTCTAAACGGTACATTTTATATAAATACATTCTATTAGTAATAATATTGGTATGGCCATATCTAACTATACAAACTACATTTGTGAGATGGGAATACCCCTTTAAACTCTCTCAGTTACTCAGTGACTTGGCTTGAGACAGGTTCCGTGAGGGAACTGAAACATCGCTGTGACATATGTGAATAAATACACTTGCCATGTTTTTTTTTTTAATATACATATATATATATAGTGATCCACAAGTCTCAGGACTCACTTTTATTTCAGAAATGAAAGGGAAAATAAAATATCTGAATACCCCAGCAAGTAATGGATGAGGGGTCCTATCTTTTAGGCTATGTCTGGAACACAGCCATCATCTTGAAAGCCACCATATTGCATCAAGGGCAAATGTTTCCAATGGGAAAGGGGGTCATACAGCCGATCAAAGAAGACCATAACTTTCTCAGAAATCGATTGCCGCAATCAGATTTGCAATATCTCTTGTGGTTCAAAAGTTATCAACACAGAACGCTCAAAACGTCAAAGTTCAGCACCAGGGACAACACATTGAACACATCAAATAGCTGTGCATCACAGGGAACGTTCTGGGTTGTAGTTACAAATTTCTTTGTTGATAACTTTTGAACAACAAGATTTATAGCAAATCTGATTGTGGCAATTGATTACCAAGAAAATGATGGTCTCCGTTGATCTGCTACATGACTCCCATTGGAAGAATTTGTCTTTGATCCAATATGGCAGCTTTCAAGATGATGGCCATGTTATGACAAAGCCTAAAAGATAGGCCCCCTCACCCATTACTTCCTGGGGTAGTCAGATATTTCTACTTTCGTTTCTGAAATAAAAGGGTGTCCTGTGACTCACCCTATAGATATATAGTTGGACCATATACCAATGTAACTAAGATATAGCATAGCAAACAAGTGGCTAAATAGTAAGAAGATGAACATGCTTTTTTTTTTTTTTTTTTTTGCAGGCATCGAGCAGGATGCAAAGAAAATCTTTGATCTCAAATTAAATCAACCTTTCGCTTTAATCAAAAATAAAGTGTAAAAAAATCCAACCTTAAAGGGGTTTTCCAGGAATTAAGAAAATGAAAATACGGTACTTAAATATTACTTCATTATAAATATATTCCCAAATACCTTTTATTAGTTATAATGGCTCGTTTTGTCTAGGGAACAATCATTAGGAGAAACAAAATGGCCGCTGTCCTATAAGTACACACAAAACCTGTCCTAATCACACAGCAGGACAAGTTACTTCACAACACTGAGGTAAAGAGCTGCCTCATCCTCCTCTCTGCTCTGCTTGTCAGGTATTATGATCCTGAATACAGAAGATAAGATCTTCAGCTGAATCCCTGTAGGATTGGAGTTCATGAGCAGATGTGGCTAATAAGCAGCAGCTCTTGTATGCAGTCTCCATTACCACCGTCTGTCCTGTCCATTGTCTCTGTACTTGGTGTCTCATCATGAACTTCATTCCCACAAATATTCAGCTAAATATCATATTAAACTGTATTCAGGATTATAATCCCTGACGAGTAAAGGAGGAAGATGAGTCAGTTCTTTACCTCAGTGTTGTGAAGTAACTTATGGATGTGACTAGGACAGGTTTTGTGTGTAGTAATAGGACAGCCGCCATTTTGTTTCTCCTAATGATTGCTCCCCAGACAAAACGAGCAATTATAACTAATGAAAGATATTTGGGAATATATTTATAATAAAGTAATATTTACGTATTTTCATTTTCTTAATTCCCGGAGAACCCCTTTAACTGTACTCTCCTCTCTGTGCTCCTGGAATCATTTCTAAATAAATTTGCACCAAACGAACGTTCTGTGCGTCTTATTTCTGATGTTTCAAAAAGGTGGGGACCAATACAAAGTCCGAAGTGTTGTCGTTGAGCAAAGGAGCATATCGCCAACAGCTATTAAAGCTGTATATTCATTCTTAGCAGACAACTGAAACATATAAAATTTAAGATTTGTCTGTAGAACTGCATTTCATGGTGACAGGTCCTGTGTAATAACTTCTCTGTTCCCTGAAGGATTGTGAGGGCAGCTACAGAGCATCCACCAGCTGCAGATCTCAGCAGGTACAAAGGAGAAGAGAGACCTCAACACCAGGCATAGAGCAGGTCAGGAACGTTCACCAGAGGCTCTCAGTCCTGTCATTTATGGCTACAGTTAAAGTAACCTATATGTACGTGAGCCCTGTGCAAAGCAGATGTTTTCTTCTTCTTCTTCTTCTTCTTCTCTGTTCATACCACTGATCTCCACACCCTCTCCATTACAAATTATGTATGTATCTATCTTATATCTGTCTATCTGTCTCTATTATCTATCTATTATATTACGACAGGGCCGTATTTACAACAAGGCACATAAGGGCATGTGCCTAGGGCACAGGACTGTCAGACAGAATTTTTCTGGCAAATTTATCCCCAAATCACGGACAGCCAACATTTTTTACAGACAAACAGGAAAACCATAATGAATGCTAAAAATCATTAAAAAGGTAATCCATGTCTATAGCTCAATATACTGATATATACTCAGTATACACCTCATTACCAGTACTTACTGTGAGCTGTAAAACAATACTTAACACCAAAATAGTCAGGTACCCCCAGCGTAAAAACAAAATAACCGACACATCTATTTTTTTTTTTACGACACAGGAAAAAAAGTTGTCTATTTTTACGGATTGTCCAGGACTTTCTGAACAGTTGGCAACTCTGTTAGGGCATCAGGAAGGAGGGGGGCGTGGCACTTCTCATAGAAAACTAATGATTTCACCTTAGAGCTGCTTCTCATGTCTCCTTATCACTGACTCTCGTTTATTTTAGCTACAAGGAGATTTAACCCTCACACTGCTTCCCTACAGCTAATATAACAGTATTCTCTTCAAGAAGGCAGTGTAAGGGTTAAGTCTCCTGGATTGTGACTATAATGAACAAAAGTGATAAGGAGACATGAGAGCAGTCAGATGAAGCCAGCATATGACCCATATGTACACTGCCAACTAGCAGAGAGCAGACCATTCCATAATCCACACACTGACACACACTAGTAAAGATCCTCAGTATAAGGCATTGTGCACATGGCTGTAGCCGTGTCCCCTTAGTGGTACCCTTAAAGTAAGGACACCCCCTTAGTGCCCCCATAGGAACGCCACTGACTCAATATGATACCCCTTTGTGCCCTCCATGTAGATTAATGCCCCTAAGTGCCCCTAACAGTAGAATATTTTCGTTAGTGACCACCACATGTGTGATGTCCCCTTAAGCGCCTCTCACAAAGTATGATGCCCCCAAAAGTGCCCCCATACAATGAGGCTCCATAATTTCCCCCATACAAGTTATGACACCTTAAATGCCCCCCCACACACACACACACATTGTGATAATAAATGTGATAAAACAGGTTCATAATACAGAGATTGTGATAACATCCAAATAAGAGGTAATTAGGTGTCACTGAAGAGCTGTAAATGCAAATGTATCACATTTATCTAATTCTATCAAAATTATTCAAGTTCACTATGAATTATTATGAATAGACATTGATTACTGTATGTTCATGGAACTGTAATCTGTACTGATTAATTATCTAATGGTGTATTTATGTGTATATATATTTTACATTGACACATGTGGATAGCCAGACAGATATAGATAGCAGATGATTAGATAGATAGATAGACAGACAGACAGACAGACAGACAGATAGATAGATAGATAGATAGATATAGATTAGATAGATATAGATTAGATAGATAGAAATAAATCACCTGTGTATTTTTTATATTGCCACCAGAGGGAGCACGATCATCACGTAAAATATTAACATACAGATACTGTCATGTTGTGACCAGCAGGGGGAGCGCTAGAAGATATAAAATATAGTGAACATAGTTATTTCTGCCTGCAGATGGCGCGCTTGCATTAGGTTTCGAACCGCTCCTGTTTTTCTCCGGTACATGTCTGTATAACGTCTATTTTCCTGTATTTGACCCTCCGGTAATACATGAAAGCATAATCGGGACGTTCCTGGGGTTAGAACAGACGGAACCGGCGTGCAGTGTGAACTTCTTCCTGCTAGTGAGACGCTTGTTGTGGTGGCTATGACAACCGGGCGGAGCGTTGTCATGGAGACTTCCAGGCGTCTGAGCAGGCACTGTCAGTGATCTGTGTGCAGGAATCTGGGTGTAATGTCCTAGGATGTGACCCAGGAGCTGTGTGCAGTCATGTCAGTGTCTGAGGGCCCTCCACTATCTGTGGGGCCCATTCCCCCTGGACGGAGAGCGGTCAACGGCGGTCTGGTGGTGGCCATGGACCACGGTGCAGGTACAGTCACAGTGTCATTGTATCCACGCTGTCAGGTGCATTGTGTGGAGCTGTGCGTTATATTCCTCAGGCCCCCTGAATCTGTGCGGAGGGGGCGATGACGGAGCTAAAGCCAAATTTATGTTTTTTTTTCCCATAATTAACCCCTTCAGGACGGGCCATTTTTTTCTCTTGTTTTCATTCTCTTTTTTTTTTTTTTACTCACTGCCATCCCGGAGCCATAACTTTTTTATTTTTCCGTTCACGTAGCCACATGAGGGCTTGTTTTTTGCGGGACAAGTTGTTTTTTCTGATGGCACCATTTACAGTTGCTTACAATGTAATGGGATGCTAGAAAAAAAATCCAAATGGAATTATTAAAAAAAAAACACAATCCCGCCACTGTTTTATGGGTTTTGTTTTTACAGCATTTCTTATGCAGTAAAATGGACTTTAATTCTCCGGGTCAGTACGATTACAGCGATACCACATTTATATAGTTTTTCGTGTGCTTTACTACTGGAGAAAAAAACAATGAAAACTACTTTTTTCTTTACATTGCCATAACTTTTTTATTGTTATGTGTACGGAGCTGTGTGATGGCTCATGTGTTGCAGGGCAATCTGTACTTTTCATTGATATTTTGGGGTGTGTATGACTTTTTGATCACTTTTTATTCAATTTTTTGGAGGGAGGTGAGAAGACAAAAAAAATGGCAAATCGGTAATTTTGATCTTTTTTCCAATATGCCTTTTACCATTAATATTTTTATATTTTAATAGTACTCGTGTTTGTCCATTATGTTTATTTTTTAACTTGTTTGTATATTTTTATTTTCATTGTGGAGTGATTTCAGTTTTTATTTTATTTTGTAATATTTTAAAAACTTTTTATTTATTTATTTTTACACTTTTTTAGAGTTCCGCTTGGGAACTTGAACAAGCAATCATTAGATTCCTTTTCTCACAGACTCTAGAGCATTAGCATTGGAGTCTATGGGGATTACACTATGTTGTTATGGAGCCCTGTATAGGAACTAATGTGCAGCAGCATCATCCAGGACTCAGGAGGACCGAGGCTTCCGCACTCACCATCCCACTCCCCACTAGGGGGAGCCATTGCACAGTCGGAAGCACTCATTTCTGGGTTTTTTAGCTCCCAGATGCCGTGGTCTGCACCGTGTGCCTGACATTTTGTAAATCTAATCTGCTTAGCTAGTCCTGTATGAAAATCTGCATGTAATACACGCCATTTGTATATACCCTCACTGTGTTATGCCTAGTGCAGGACCTGACAGTGCGTTGCCTTTACCCCTAGAGTCTCTGCTCTCTCTGCAACTGCCATACCATCTGCTCTTTGATTGACAGGGCCAGGCAGTGAAAACGTCATCATACCTGTCCCTGTCATCAAAGTGCAGAGAAAGCAGTAGTTGCAGAGAGAGCTGAGCTTCTAGGTGTAATGGCAACGCCTCCATTGCTCCTAGAGGCTCATTTGCATGTATTAAAACATCATATATTACATCATATAGGGTGGCCACCACCTTCATCTCAAAAAGGAGGACATTTTCGGCCACACCCCCAACATATTAAACCACACCCCAATCTGGCACCCCCACCCCCACCACGTGAAAATTCAAGCCAGCAAGCCTAACTATAAAAATACCGCTCTAGTATGGTTAGAATAAAGAGGATTGTTCAGTAATTAAAAATAAAATATGGCAGATGGAAAAGAAATCCACAATTCTCAGCTGTTCCCTCCCTGCCATTGAATGCTTTGGTTATATGGCTGCAGTGGTGACGCCTGTGACACGCTGGACTTTCTGGCATCATTGCTGCTGCCACGTAAACAAAGACTGACAGGCATGTAATGGGCGAGTGTGCACATCTGTCATAGTGCTGGTGATGTGCACACTGATGGGCAGGTGTATGGCATGTGAGCACTGCAGCCAGTTCTCAGCATTAGATCAGCCTGTAGTGCCCCCTTCAGACCTCAGATCAGCCTGTAGTGCCCCCTTCAGACCTCAGATCAGCCTGTAGTGCCCCCTTCAGACCTCAGATCAGCCTGTAGTGCCCCCTTCAGACCTCAGATTAGCCTGTAGTGCCCCCTTCAGACCTCAGATCAGCCTGTAGTGCCCCTTCAGACCTCAGATCAGCCTGTAGTGCCCCCTTCAGACCTCAGATCAGCCTGTAGTGCCCCCTTCAGACCTCAGATCAGCCCCACTGTGGCCCCCTTCAGACCTCAGATCAGCCTGTAGTGCCCCCTTCAGACCTCAGATCAGCCTGTAGTTCCCCCTTCAGACCTCAGATCAGCCTGTAGTGCCCCCTTCAGACCTCAGATCAGCCTGTAGTGCCCCCTTCAGACCTCAGATCAGCCCACTGTGCCCCATAAAAAAAAAAAAAAAAACTTACCTCTCCTGGGCTGCAGCTCCACTCCGACACTCTTCTCTCTTCACTGCCCGCGCTGCACTGTCACCTGACTGCGTGCAGCGTCAGGTCAGAGTGCGCGCACTACGTCCTGATGCTGTACCAGTCAGGCGTGTGCAGGCAGCGCAGACAGGAAGACCAGCAATGAAGGTACCGGAGCGCAGGAGCTGAGCGGTGAGTACCAGGACCCAGCTCCTGCGCTCCAGCAATGAGCGCTTCCATCTGTATTGATGGAAACGCTCATTGCTTCCTGCGCCCCTAAAAAGGAGGACTTCTGGCCGTCCGTCCTGGCCTTTAGCCGGACGGAGGACCAGGAGTCCAAAAACCGGACTGTCCGTCCAAAAACGGGAGGGATGGCCACCCTACATACATACCATAACACCTCTTTAAGGGCTCATGTACACGAACGTGTGCCAGCCGTACCCCTATTGCGGCCCGCAAACAGCACATTTGTGCACTGCATCACGGAGAGTGTGAGGGTGAGTCCTCATGAATGTCAGGACTCATGGTCAGATGAATTCAAGAAAGTGACACAACACTTTGCTAACGGGATCTGTCACGTGTGTCATATGTGGCAGCTGGAGCTATGGTACCATTTAAGTGAAAGGGAGTGAATAGGAGCAGTGTTTCCATATTTCTGGCCACCACATAGGATGGCTATTCCAACCTCAGCCGTGAATGACTGAGATAGATGGTAATACCCCTTTAAAGGGAAATGAAAATCAGACATCATATAGGACAAAGCTAGAACCAGCCCTCTACCTCACATGGATCCAGAGATCTACACATTCATTGCTCCAATTGATCTGCTAGATTTATTTCAAGCTGGCAGCTCATGGGCATATCCTTTCTCAGGGGGTTGCGTCCTTTCTTAGGGGGCGTGTCCCTTCTGCTGTAGCTTTCTCCCTGTCACAGCTCAGAGAGAATGTCCTTTCTACTGCAGCTCTCTCCCTGTAACTGTCACGTCTTATAACATTAGATACAACTTGCAGCAGTTAAAGGATGGAACTGAGCATGTGCGACCACCTCTGCAAGGTGGACAGAATAAATAAGGAAATGAACAAACAGCAGGTGGCGCTGTACAGACAGATTTTAAAGAATACCTCAGTGGCTGAACACATTTTTCAATTCCATCCAATTACAAAAGCATTCATACCCATGTGATGATATGAAAAATGTAGAATAATTTTTGAGGAACAACCCCTTTAAATATTTTCTAACCTGTCTCTGTTGTGTTTCTGCCTAGATTTAGTGCACGTTCAGGACAGACACATCGCTCTGGGACAACCTCAGCCCCTTTCTACGTGTGAACAGAGTGACTTTATACCAGATGAAATCCTTCAAATTCTTACTTCAACTGCACGAGGGATTGAGAAGCCTGAACTGGGTCAAGTGAAGAAAACTGGACATCTTAAAGATGCAAAGGTGCATAGAGACGTATGTGTGTTACACTGCCCCAACAGATCGCCTGATCCTGAGAACAGATCGCCTCAAAATTCTTCCTCCTGTGACTAACAGGATTTGCACACAAACGTATTTTCCTGTCCGTTCAGTTTTTTTTTTGCGGATCATTTGCAAAACCATTCATTTCAATGGGTCAGCAAAAAAAAAAAAGGAAGTTACTCCGTGTGCATTCCGTTTCCGTATGTCCGTTCCGCAAAAAAATAGCATAACAGACAAGGATAGGACTGTTCTATTAGGGGCCAGCTATTCCGTTCTGCAAAATCCGTTATGCAAACGGACGGCATCCGTATTTTTTGCGTATCCGTAAAATACATACGATCCTACATACGAGGCCTTGGGGCTCATGCCCATGACCATATCAGTTTTGCAGTCTGCCAATTGCAGATATGGAAAACACAGATATTGGCCATGTGCGTCCTGCATTCTCCTGTTCTGCCCAGTGTTAAAAATACATATCCCTTTCCGCAAGACGGACAAGAATGGGACATGTTCTATCTTTTTGCAGGACAGCAGAGCGGTCATACTGATGCGGATACGGACACCTTCCTTCCTTGAGGACCCTGCATTTTTCTCACTCCCGTCACTAAAAATGACTATTCTCATCCCCAGTGTGGACCAGAATAGGACATGTTCTATAACGTGTGGAACACCCACATGGATCTACAAAAAATACAGATGCGTGCAGGGCTCCATAGAAATGAAGGGTCGGTGGGATATACGTAAAAAATGCAGATAGCACAGGGAAGAAGAATATGGTGGGGTGTATGAGGCCTAAGACAGTAAGGGACAATGCTGCTTTCTGTTATTGATCACCAGGTGTCCCTCACGGTATCTGAGATTTTGGATATTACAAGATGGAACAAATCTTTTTGTACAAAGTGTGTTGAAACCCAATCTGTACTGAGGTGTAATAGTATGGAGCTGGCTGTGGGTAATCTCCACCCCATGCCGTACAATTAGAGTGGAGGGATGGTAAGGGACGGGGAGCGGCTGAGACCCTGCTACAACAGCCAGCATTGGAGATAAGTCAGCTATACTAAACTTCAGAGTGGTTGAGGGCAAACCTACCTGTGCTGCAGATGTCACATTGTATGCTGTCTGTTGTCTTTTATATATTATATTATCAGGGGCGGACTGGGAACTTAAAGTGGCCCTGGAAAAAATACTAAAAGTGGCCCCATTGGGTCCAAATTCATGGACGGCAGGGCCAGCAATACCATATTATGGCACATTATACCGCCCCAACAGAGCCAAATGCCACAGTCCATCAAAAATACTGCCAGCAGCACAAAATGCATCCCCAAAAACTTCCACTGGGAGGTTGTGAGGAGGGCTCAGGCGGCCCCCGGGGCATCGGCCCACCGGGAAATTTCCCTGTAAGGTCTAGGGCCAATCCGCTCCTGTATATTATTAGATATTTTATTATTTAATTGTTGTCCAATTGCCTGATAAACTGAAAATGAAAGCTGATTTGTCTCTGTTTTAGGGTTACCTTCGTGCCACGGATCAGGTCTGGCATCATCCTTTTCGCAGAAACAGATTTAAGCATCTTACTGACCAGCCTGTCTGTTTGACAGGGGCAGGGAGGTAAGACAGCTGTCCTGTGAAATGTATTTCCGTTTTAGCGTTCTACCTTTTTTTACCTACCTCGTCAACAACAAAATCTTCATATAATATACGTGCAACAAACAGGAAAGTACACGGAAGAGGCTCCCTAACAGAAATAAATCGGAGCACCCTGTCTGGTTCTTCATCATACCACCATAACCCTTCTTGCCCTCAGATTTGGAGGACCTAAAGGAGTATTCCGGTCATATGCAGTTAGCTCCTTTTTCTTGGGTAGGTGATAATTATTCGATCAGTAGTGGTGCAGCCAGAATGGGGTCTCATGTTCCCTGTTTGAATGGAGTGGTGGTCGAGCATGCAGGCTGCCTCCTCAATCGAAGTCATCAGTATTCAACTCCAGGTAATTAGGAACAGATAAAAAGGAGTAAAACTCAAATCAGACAACATTATTGTTTGTTGTCTGTTACCATGGAGATGTATTGGTTGTCATAAGTAGGGAGCTTTTACTGAAGCTTTATTGCAACGTTGAAAAATGGATGTAATGGTGGAAATTGCTTTTAAAGGAGTTGTTCATGTGCCGCTTGGGACTCCCTTCTTTAAGTCAGGCTGTGACCACTGCAGATTGAAATATACTGCCATCCAGAGCTTCCTACTGCAATAACAATTAATTGCTGGGGGTTTCTATAACTGGGCCATTGGCAACAAGTTAATCCATTGAAAATGGTTGTCATGATGGGACAAGTCATCATATGGCCTTTGTAAGGACTCATGCACACAACCGTATGTATTTTGTGGTCTGCAAAAAATACGGATGACGTCTGTGTGCATTTCGTATTTTGCGGAACTGAACAGTTGGCCCCTAATAGAACAGTCCTATCCTTGTCTGTTATGCGGACAATAATAGGACATGTTCTACTTTTTTGTGGAACAGGCATACAGAAACTAAATGCACATGGAGTAACTTCCGTTTTTTTTTTTTTTTTGCAGACCCATTGAAATTGATCCATTTTTTGCTGACCCATTGAAATGATTGGTTCGTATACAGTCCACAAAAAAAAAAAAAAAAGGGAACGGACACGGAAAGAAAATATGTTTGTGTGCATGAGCCCTTAGGCTCAGGGGCGTAGCTAAAGGCTCATGGGCCCTGGTTCAGCTTGGGCCCCTCTTCCCTCAGTACTTTGTGGCCAGGGACAGGGAAGCACATAGTCTTCATGCTGCCTGAGGAAAAAATTGAAACTGCATCCCCCCATGCCAAATTTTTGACCTTACCCCTTCCCTCCAGCCAGAGATGTAACTTTACCACTATGCATTTTCTATAATACTAATGTCTTCTTATGTGGCAGAAGGGTCTTTGGGCCCCCTCAGGCTCCTGGGCCCGGTAGCGATCTCTACCTCTGCACCCACTATAGCTACGCCCCTGCTTAGGCTTCCAGAACATCTTACAATACGGTATTATGGGGGTTTACGGCTAGGTTCACATTTGCAGTGTGTTTTTAGTTGTCTATTCTGGTCTGGAAACAGAAGTACACTAAAAAAAAGATGATGGTGTCAAATGATGATATGATGGACACCAGTGGCAGCAGATGGACTGTAATGGGGTATGTTGGATTCTGCTATTCTACCGGACAGCGCTGCAGTATTCTGTCCTGCATTTTGCTGGAATCTACAACAGATGCTAATGGAACCTCAGCCGCAGAGGTGATCCTAGGTCACCTAGATTCTTTGAGACTATTACTTTGGTGAAATGATGACATATTGGAGCAATAAAGCTTTTATCTTGATATTTCAGGGACATTTCATTCCTCTGTGATGCTTTAGCTATGGAGAAAAAGAACACAACAGTTACGCAGTCAACAAGCCGAAGTGATAAGACACCAAGGACAGTGGTAAGTCTTTGACCGCATTCGACCTATGAAAGCACTGGTTTCACCTGACAGCGCTGAAGTGGTCACACTGACTACAGATGTCGGTGGTGATAAGGATCGAGCAGTTGCATTTTAACATACCCGATCCTTTTGTTCTCAGGAGAGATAAGCCACCGTCCAGGGGCGGACCGGCCATAGACCCTACAGGGAAACTTCCTTGTGGGCCAAAGCCCAGGGAGTCGCCTGAGCCCCCATCACTGCCATCAGCCAGGTACAAAATTATCTGGTACTCTTAAGCATTCATTAATGCAAGGAGTATTAGGTACTTATGCACCTGGCCGGTGACCAGGTGCCCTCCTTAATTCAACTGTATTGCCATCATCAGGACAGTGATACGGTTGAATACTGGGGCTGGAGCAACAGTATTTTATGCTGCACTGTGGCATTTGCTATTTAGTTCTTCTGGGGCAGTATTTTGTGTTGCACTACGGCAGGGATGCTCAACCTGTGGGCCACCAGCTGTTGTAAAACTACAGCTCCCATCATGCCCTGCTGCAGTCTGATAGCAGTAGGCTGTCCAGAAATGCTGGGAGTTGTAGTTTTGCAACAGCTGGAGGGCCGCAGGTTGAGCATCCCTGCACTACGGTATTATTGTCCCTGCTTACTTGTGTTGCCTCCACTCCCCCCAAAAAAATCTGGACCCTGGACTACAACATGGACCACTTTAGTTTTTTTTTCCGGGGTCACTTTAAGGTCCCAGTCTGCCCCTGCCATGGCCAGAATGGTCTGTTAGTAGCTTACTACCCTCTTACAGGCCGAGTGTGCTTGTGTATGGTGGGTCAGGAGAGGTAGCTGTTGGCCAGATGACCTCGTATAACCAGCTTCATACCAAATGGCACCATAATCTATTCTTATTATAATATGACACTTTTTAATATATTTTATTGGGGAGCTCTGTTATAGACCTCTTTCCCTTCACACATAAGTAGTAGAATTTGCCATTACTAAAGCAGGTACTAGTAATGCCTACTGGGACTGAATGCAAACATTTATGTTTTTTTATAATATAATAATTGTGAACATTATTATTCTAGGAACGCAGCATTGAAGAAAGCCTTATTCCAAACGAGTTTTACATTGTGAAGAATAAAGGTGTTTTGGGACTTGAGTATTATGAAGAGTGAGTTGAACGCTTTATGATCGGAGGGGACATGTACAAACAAAATCAGACATTGCATAGTAATAAACAAGTCAGCAATTAAAACAAGAGGAGTGAGGGCCCTGCTAATAAGAGCTTATAGTCTTCTGCAGGGCTGTGGAGTCGGGGTCGTGGAGTCGGAGTCAGTGACCATTTTGGTATAAAATTGCCCGACTCCGACTCCTAAAATATATAATAAATTGGTACATTTAGTTCAGTGCTGAATATATTTTCATAAGAATTTGGGAACATGATGAAATGTCCTATAAATGTCTGTTCTATTCCTGAACTAAGGATCTAGGCTTTCAGTTGAGATGACTGTGTGCTGCACTTCATGTAGATGCTCAGAAGTGAAACTCCTCTCCTACAGATCAGAGGAAAAAGGCACTGGAAAGGAATGGCTACAGCCATCTCAGAGCTACTAGAGAAAACAGGATTAAAGAGGTTTTCTCACTAGTTACAAAGATTAGCTTTCAACATAAAGGGACAGTTAAAAGATGACATTTTCTAAATACAGTGGTCAGTAGATTTTACTTTAGTCATGAACTATAGACAGTTCAGCAGGTCTCTCACTGTACACAGGTTTCTATGGTAACCTGCAGACCATTAAGACTGTTACCTGATTGGCTGAGAGCAGGAGTGACCTCACCCCCACAGAATGATGCGACTGAGCTCTGAGTGATTACCTGCAGCAAGCAAAATGTGTTGTGAGGACTGAGAAGGATGGCTTTATCTGTAATTGTGTTAGAGATCACAACCTCCTGCTCTGTCAGAGTAAGTTAATATATGCTAATAACTGCTGGAGACCCCCCCCCACACACACACACACACACAGCCTGAGGAGACATAGTAAGAGCAAACTGTCTGTCAGCCAGTGAATCAATATGCTGAGAAAACCCCTTTAAGGCAAGTACTTCTTAGTATATCTAAACTTTCCATAAACTGTGCATAAATCACATGTCTATGTTCTCTCTGTATGCTTTATGTTTTAGTTTGCTTTCCTCTGAGCTCATGATTGGAGAGGTTATCTGCTGTCATGGCTTCTATATGCTGCTGATGCAAAACACCTAGGGCCTTATGTATGAAAACTGTCTAGGTGTAGAATTTTCTTTGTTGTCCATAGAAACCAATTAGAGCTCCCCTTTCATTTCATATAGTGCTCTGGAGAAATGAAAGAGGAGCTCTGATTAGTTGCTATGGGCAACAAAGAAAGTCTTAGTCCTAGACAGTTTTCATACATCAGGCACTTAGTGAGCTGTACCCAGAGAAGCCTGATACTGAAAGTTCAGAGTAAAGATATCTAGTAAAACATATATTACAAACTCTTTTTGTCATGACATATCTGTACTATTGATTTACGCAAAGTTTGTTTAAAGTTATCACTTAAACATGCGCCATTTATGTCGGAGTCGGATTGGGAGTCGGAGTCGGGGGAAATTGAGGAGTCAGAGTCAGAGTTGGAGTCAGGGCTTTGGCTTACTGACTCCACAGCCCTGGTCTTCTGATATAATGGAGTATAATGTGGACTGATTAACTGCAAAATCAATCAGAATATGAAGCATGGTGTATCAGGGAAGATCGAGCGCAAATCAATTGATCAATTGAACTGTTTGTACAGCAATGTAGATTTCAAACAGGATGCAGACTATATAAATGCTTATGAAACAGCATATAGCTTGCTGACAAATACTGTAATACGGAAGCTGAAATAAATTATTAAATAAAATACAAAAACAGTAGGAAATATAAAATAACATGATAATTAAAGGGGTTATCCAGCATCATAAACTGCCCCCCATGTGCCGGGCCCCTCATAGAGAATATACTTAACCCGCTCCTGGTCCCCACACCACTGCTTCTCCCTGTACACGGATGAAAACATCCAGTGTCGGGCGGGGGGTGGAGCAGCCAATGGCAGGCGGGAATGGGGACGAGCCTCCCGAGCATTGCGGGTGATGCTGGGGAGGCTCTTCCCTGTCGCTGCCTGCCATTGTCTGCGTCCCCCGGCACCAGATGTTTTTATCTGTGTACAGGGAGAAGCAGCAGCAGCGGTGCGGGGACCAGAAGCAGAGCGGGGTAAGTATATTCCCTGTGAGGGGCCTGGCACATTGGGGGGGGGGGGCTGTTTATGATATTGGATAACCCCTTTAACCAAATAACTAATACTCCTTAAATCCTCTTAAATCCCCTGCTCTCTCTTTACTAGTTCTGCAGTGATGACATCACTTATATCCAGCAGTCTCATGTTGTGCATGCAAGCATCACCTCTGTGGCCAGTGATTGGCTGCAGTGGTCACATAGATGTAAGTGATGTCATCACTGCAACAAAGTAAACAAAGATCAGGTATAAGAGTAGTTCTGGCCTTAATCTACAGCAGAAGTGACCAGATCCAACCAGATCGACGCAACTTCGGAACAGAAGGTATATTACAGACATTCTCCTGCAGATATATTCTGTGTAATTAATGTGATTTTTGGAACCCCCTTTAACATCTACTTTACTGTATTATCCTTTCTTCGTAGTAAGTACACGACTCTGCTGGAAGACGATGAAAAGAAGCTCCGCTTATTTCCTTCTATGTAAGTATATATCTCGTACTTTGCACATTTGCCAATTACTATGATGAATTGCTAATAAATCGTTAAAATAGAAGGATATCTGATATAATGACCTATATCTTGACTGTAGGAAACCAAGCGGGAGAGCAGAAGTCATTCAGCTGACCAAGGTGATGGACGCCATGCTAAAGCAAGCAGGTATAGACGAAGACGATGTCCAACTGGAAGGGCCAACACAGGTAAACATAACGGCCCAGAATATAACAAAGAGTATTATATTCGGGGAGACTTATCAAAACTAGTGAAAAGGAAAAGTGGAGCTTTTGTCATAGCGACCGTCCTGTGAGAGAGAGTGATTTTTAAGAGGTTTTAGAGTTACCAAATTAATTGTGATGGACAACAGGCTCCTCCCATTTTCACTTACACTAATTTAAATTCTTGCACACAAATGCTTCTCTTGGATCTATTTTCTATCTTTTTTAAGTGTAAAACCTTTTGATACATCTTCCCCCATAGTGTTTTCCAGTATTAAAGGGCTTTTCCATGTATTATAATCCTCCTATAATAACTTTCATGCCATCCTTCTTTATGGCACCCACTGATCTGAGCGCAGCTGCCTAGCACCATTTCATTGGCACCCAGATGTGCACATAGCCCCAGCCCTTGCTGTCCGTGCAAGTGACAATACGTTGCAAAGAGCATATGTCCCCATTGTGGCCATGTGCATGCTACTTATTTTTGCAGAATTTTTTTCCTTTTTTCCTTTTTTTTACAGTATTCTGTAGCATGTGACTGGAGTAGCAGAAACTTCACTGACCTGCATAGGGTGGGAAATTTCATTCTGTCAAGCAGTGATGTAGAACAGCAAATTTTTGAACCGCCCCCCCCAGCAACACCCTCCGTTCATGCAACCCTCAGTCAAGATAGTTCACCCAGACAAGGTCACTGTATATATTGTCACTGTATATAATGTAGAGGGGGCTCTGACAATAAAATCTTCTAGTCCTCCTCCCGGGAAGGCCCTGCTGAGTTTGGGCCCCATAACAGCCCCTTCCCCTTCTTCCACTATAGCTACACCCCTGGTGTCAAATCCTTACCCCAATAGTTAGGCTCTGAGTTCATTCTCTGACCAATAATGCCACGGTATGTGTTATATAATGGATTTATTAATTATTTCCTCTGTGATTACTTAGATTCACAATCTGTTGGAACTGCTGAAGACGGAACAAAATATCTACAACATTGTGTTTCATGAGTTGATCCGCCAGGTCAGCGTAGAGTGCGTGGAGAGAGGAGAACTACTAGCTAAGATCAGGTCAGAGCTATGAGGAACTACGTATCTGCATTAAATACCTATATTGTAATTCTTTCTAAGAATTTTAGTCCAAGAACATATGTAACTGACGGTAGGTGTGGACCCACTTTACTACCCAACCGGTTTGGCTTTGGGCTAAAGCTAAGGGCTTTATTCTGGCAGTCCCCTGGTATTGACCCTTTAACTGCTGGACTTTACGGCTAGAAACCAACCAGGCCAGTCCCTCTTGGAATGGTCCTGCTGTAGTTGGCAGCTGACCCATGGGAGTTGCAAAGCACAGAAAGAGAAGACAATGGTCATAGTCAGGAGACAGGCCAGAATCAGGGCAGGTAGTGGAGGATCAGAGTCAGTAAACAGGCAGAGTTCGTATATGGGTAGACAAATAGAAAAATCACACCTTCACTAGGACTGGCAAACAGTAGAATACCTAAAGCTCAAGCAAAAGGGTGAAATCAACAGCCCAGTATAAGGCTACTTTCACACTTGCGTTTGCAGGATCCGTTTGTGAGATCTGTCCAGGCTCTCATAAATGGTCCTGAACTGATCAGTTTTTCCCTAATGCATTCTGAATGGAAAAGGATTTCTTCAGAATGCATCAGTTTACTTCAGTTTTGCTTCAGTTCAGTCTCCATTCCGTTTTTGAGGCGGACACTAAAACGCTGCCTGCAGCATTTTGGTGTCTGCTTGACGGAAACTGATCCAAACGGATCCGTCATGACTCACAATGTAAGTCAATGGGGACGGATCCGTTTTGTCTGACAAAATAGAACACGGATCCGTCCTCCGTTGACTTTCAATGGAGTTCATGACGAATCCGTCTTGGCTATGTAAAAGATAATACAAACAGATCTGTTCAGTTGTATTATCATGACGGATCCGTTTGCGAGAGCCTGGAGGGATGTTACAAACGGATCCTGCAAATGCAAGTGTGAAAGTAGCCTAAATATGAGAGCTGACCAGGACCTAGTCAGCAGCTGGATAGAGCAAGAGGGAAAGAGTAACTCTAGCTGTACCACAGAGCTGTTCATTGAGCACTAGTCCCAATACACAGAGGGGGGGTGGGGTGATGCCGCAGCCTGCCTGAGGTAGTTCAGCAGCCGCAGACATGGGCTGCCAGCATAACATACCTGGATTTTGATTCCCAGCCATAACACAGATGGCAGATTTTTTTTAGATAAGGATGCAGAGTAGCACAGAATGGGGACAAAAGTAAGCCGTACTTGATGATGTTGTAAATAGCTTTTTAGAAGTTCAAGAAGACAGTTCAGGTTTAAGGCAGGTCTGCTCTAAGGCATATGCCCTTTTTAACTCGTAACCACCCCAGGGAGATTCCAATTTAACCAGTTACGTACCTAGGTGGCGGTCTGCAGGATAATAGATAACCGGGACAGCTGATATCAGTCAGAACAGATCAAGTCTTCAACATTCAGGTGAACTTCAGGGTTCAAGATCGTTATCAGTAGGCAGAGTCAGAAGGTTGGCCAGGGGTCAGTCCTGGGATATTCCAAAAACTTACCCCACAGGCTGTTAACCAATTACCCCCTGTAACACCTATTATGCATCTCATAGTAAAGCTGAAGTCATGTAACATACTGAAATCTTAGTCTTTTCTAGGAAATCCTGAAAGGTCAGCCCATTCCATGGCTTACATTTAGTAATAAAAGTGACTTGGTACAACCAAGCGACGTATATAAGTCTAGGACAAGAATTTTCTTGCTTCTCTGACACTTTTATGTTTTTTGCAGCAGATTTGCTTATGAAGCCAAATATCATCTGTACCATTTCCTTTTTCAGACAACGATATGTAATGTTACTGAATAAGATCCCGCGGCAAGTACTTAGTCTCTACAATGACTTGCTGGCTCAGAGGGCATTAGACCGATGTCTTACTGAAGAGATCATTTATTTCAAGAACTCAATTGGAGAACTAACAGAGTGAGTACCTTCATATTCTGAGACTATAGAGCATAATGTATATCACAGTGTCTGTCAGAGGTTGAGCTCGCAGGTTGCTCTCTCTGCTTGTGCTTCAAACACAGCACTTTCTGTTTATTTTACAGCAGAGTGTTAAAGGGGTTTTCCAAGATTTTACTACTGATGACCTATCCTGAGGATAGGTCATCAGTATCTGATCGGTGGGGGTCTGACACCCGGGACCCCCACCGATCAGCTGTTTGAGAAGGTACCAGAGCTCCTGTGAGCACCGCTGCCTTCTCCCCGCTCACCAAGCACAGCGCCGTACATTGTACAGCAGTTGTGCTTGGTATCGTACTCAGCCCCATTTACTTGAATGGGGCTGAGCCGCTCCTAGGCCACGTGACCGATGAACGTGACATCACTGGCCTAGGAAAAGCTAAGAGAAGGCCAGGATTGCCGGTGCCTTCTCAAACAGCTGATCTATGGGGGTCTAGGGTGTCGGACCCCCACTGATCAGACACTGATGACCTATCCTGAGGAGATCCTGGAAAACCCCTTTAACATAGGAATCGGTTGACATCTTTCATTTCCTTACCCATGCTAGAAAACATTAATTTTGAAACCTTCCTCTATGTGTTACTTGATGTTCTTAACTGTATTATGACATCTTTGTAGCAACTTTATTCTCCGCTACAGTGAGTACTGTTTTTTTTACTGCAGTTCATATATTATAATGTAATGTTGTTATTTCAGTGAATTATATCAAGTGAGGGAACATGACCTGCGTGTGAGCAAAGATGCAAAACAAGCACAGGTTGAATTGGCTAAGGCCTTGAACAATGCGAAGAAGAATGCCAAGTAAGATACAAAACACCGTTGTGTACGTCACCCACAGTAAATACAGCATACCATTTGTACAGATAGATGGTCACACCGTGCAATTGCAACATAACAATTAAAGAAGAACTCCCGCAAAAAATGTTATTTCATGTCCTGCTAGAAATGTACATGATATAATCTGTAGTGAATCTCATTTTCTTACCAGTAGCTGAATTTTTGAGTTAGGCCCCATTCACACGACCGTATTTTTATTTCCGCATCCATCCGCATTTTTGTGGATCGATGCGGAAAGGTACGGACCCCATTCATTTCCCCATAGGAGGAAAAAATGCGGAATGCACACCGTGTGCATTCTGCAGCCGTATTTCACAGCGGATTGGCCGCAAAAAAAATGAAACATGTCTTATACTTTGCCACAAAAACACATCTGTAGCTCCATTCAAGTCAATGGAAATAATATTCCCTGACCATTAATACTGACTGCACTAACATATACTGAAATTAACAACTAAATGCAGCTTGTAATTTTAAACATTTATTTTTTTTTGGGGGGGGGTTATTTTCCTTTTCTTTTGGATTGATTTGTATTGATAAGAGGAATAAAAGTTACGTTTTATAAAAGGCCAAAAACAGAAAATATAGTCTGATGACTATTGGTATTGGATCTAACATATAGAAATTATTTCTGTGCCAAGGTCTACTTTGAATATCAGTGTAATGAACAGGAAGCAGCTCTCGCATTGGAGCGCCGCCTCCTCTTCAAACAGCTGATCGCGCGGGGGTGCTGATGTCAGACCCCAGCCAAACTGATATTGATAACCTATTGTGTGGATAAGTCATCAATATAAAACCCCTGCACAACCCCTTTAACACAACATAAATCTTAGTTAACTGTCCTCCGTGCACACTTTATAATTTATATACTATACATGGATTGTAGCATGTGAAGCCATCACATTGCTGTCCCGACCACACAGTCATTCATCTTAGAGAACTCTTTTTTACAAATTTAAATACCAACATCGTGCCAAATATAGCATATATCATTCTCCCAGACAAATGCAAAACAGACAAAAAAAAACATAAATCATGCCGCCACTGCGTAGACACATAGGTCTGTAGGGTGAATGATAATCTGTACGCCGGCTTGTTCAGTCTTTTAGAGGAGTATCGGGAGTTGTATGAATTACAGAGAAGTCGCCTGGAGAAACAATTAGCTCACCTCACTGAAGAAAGAGATCTTTGGAGTTCTGCAACCTATAGGCTGGCGAGAAAGGTAATTCTTCCTAATGTCTGGCACAGAGTGTTAGCAAACAGTACAGATTTACTGAACAGCTCTGATTTTATTGCTGCTCATTACAAAAACATCAGCATTAGGGGTGAGCGAACTTGCTGTTTGCAAGTTCCGGTTCGGCGTTCAGGTTCTGATTTCCGTTATACAGGAGTCCTGTCCTGCATAACGGAAACCAGACAGATCCATTATGCTTCCCATAGACTTCTATTATGACGGAATGCAAAAAAGAATGCCTCTTAAAGGCTTCTGTGGTGCACGCCGTCATAGAATTCAGTTATATTCCGTGATAATGGAATTCAACCAGAATCCGAACGCCGAACCCGGACTTGAAAACAGCAAGTTCACTCATCCCTAATCAGCATTTCATAGACGGAGACTTTCCGATAAAATCCTAAGGTAGGATTAGAAGGAGTTCATATTTTCAAACTGTACTAGGATTGCTGCATTGCTTAAAGGGAGCTTAAAATTCACTGTTTAACCAGGCACAATGGGGGAGGTTTATCAAGGCCCATATGCCAGTCTTGATCTCCCTGCGCTGCAGTAAGATGCACCTAATTTATTAAGAGGCAGATGTCTCTTAATAAATTAGGAACATCTCTGCTCTGCTGTATGCCAGCTAGGAGCTGGTGCATGCCTGAGCTATAACTGTCGCTGGTATCTGGCGTAAGTTATAGTAAATCTGGTGGGCTTTGCTAAGCCCGGTCCCTTTCAGCTGAGCCTCACCCTTTTCTCGACACTTTTGAAAAGTGACAAGAACCTCTAAAAGTCACAAATTATGGAGCAAATATGGCGTGCACCATCATTTGTGACTTTTTTGCACCACAAAAGTGGCGTAAAACCATTAGTAGATGTCCCCTAATGCCTTGTAGGGCTAGCTCAGCTGAATATAATGATACTTTTCACATAATGCTCTGCTGGCTCTTCTGGGGAAAAAGTATTTTTAATCAATATGCAAATGAACAGATAAGTGCACCAAGGGCAGGTCCTAGCCACTCTGTGCACCCATACTCCTCCTGCTTCCTCTGCCAGCCCCTCCCTCTCCTTCTTCATTGACAGGGCCAAGCGAGATGACTATACAGGAACCTGGCCTTGTCGATGAAGAAGAATCTTATCCACTATACTGGTACTATAAGCCACAGCATTTCTGTCCTGTCTCACCATACCCTTACTGTTCAGCAGCATCAGTGGCTTCAGAAGTTGCTTGGCTTTGATATATCCACGCAGGTGTTAGAAGTTTACAGAGAGTACGATGAGAAGATGCAGAGAATCCCCCTGTGCCATGAGTACCTTATAGAATTGTACACCTGATGATTGCAGGGGTTATCCACCTTCATGAAATGAAAATTAACCATAAATTTCATGAGCACCTTCTTACAGGTCAATCCTTAGTACTTTTCTCAGATTATTTTTAATAATTGACATTTTGTCCTGTCCCCTCGAGGCTCCCTTGTTTACTTGCACCATACCAGGCCCTAGAGCAGTCCCTCTGCGCTAAAAACGACATTCCTCCCTCTGTCAGAATCAACACCCTCCCTCCTCCAATTAATGTCTGCCCCCACCTCGATGAACCGTACCCTCCCCTGGCTCCATGCACTGCGCTCGACCTCTGTAGCCACGTGTGACATTTCATTCCGAGGGCTGTTCACACCGAGGAGGAAATGTCATACGATCAGCAATATTTTGTACTCTCGTTGCTGGGAAAGCGGCACATTATCATTAAACAGAATGTCATGAATCTGGGGAAACACAGCGTTCAGATGGACGCATTAAAGAGCAGTGAAACGGCACATCTGGAAGACAGCAATTATCTTAGTAAGTGCCACATATTTGGGGGATTGATTCAATTAAATATTTTTTGTTAGGTTATAGATGAGAATCAACTCCAGCTGGCTCGCAGGCTGTACATGAGTGAGAAGACCTGGACGAAGATTGTCCGGCATTTCATTGTACTGCTTGCATCAACCGTAAGTTACCGCATGCAATTAAATCATCACTTCATCTACGGGGAGGTCATAGAACGTACAGAGCACATTGCAGTATTTTGGCAATAGTAAGACCATGCGAGCCATCTAGGGCATTTTAAAGAAGACCTATCCCATGGATTTGCCACACTAAACAGCCACCACACTCACATTGTTCCAGACATTCACAGTATTAGGCTCAATTTAGACGTCCGTAGATCACGATCCGGGACGGTCCGTGAAATCCCGGACCGTACTCCTTCTGAGAGCAGGAGCGCACAGCATCAATGGTTGCTATGACGCCGTGCGGTTCCTGAGGCCGCCGCTGTACAGTTATACACTGCACACCCTTTTTGTCACGGACATTCCTGCAACAGGTATCAGGAGATCTGACAGATTGGCAACCCGTGGGTTAAACTGACAGGTTCTCCTTTGGCTGTTTTGTTGCTGGCATTCACCACACCCTCCCCCTTCAGGTGTAGGTGTTTTATCAATTATCTTTGTCTATTTAGTGTTGCTTCTCCCACCATGCTGTGCGGTTTATACTTTCTGTGGTCTGCTGGTGTGTGTTTCTCTGTGGAGATCCCATTGCTGCCATTATCTTCAGGACAGTTAAGTGTCTCCTTTCCCTTTCGTTCATTTGTGTATATCTTCCCTGTGTTTTGGTGTTTGGGCCTGAGGGGAGACTACTGTTCGTCCAGGATGGTGGAGGAAGAGTTTGTCTCATTCCAGTCACTGGCTTCAGGGTCCTTCAGGGACAGTTAGGGTCCCAGGTTTCCAGCGTATGAACTCGCCTACATTCTAGGCCTGTTCATACTGTTAGTAAGCCAGGACTGGAGTCAGGGTTTCAATAGGAGGTGGCCATCTGCCTTCACTAGTTCCAGGCCTAATCCCATTTCCTTTCCCCCCTCTTCCTCCTGCGCTGGGTGTGGAATATCGCCCCCCCCCACACACACACACACAGACACACACACACCGGAGCATGACACTTGTATATAGTGAATTGAGCCTTATAGGTAAGTTTTTTATATCAATTTTCTGAAGGCACACTGTAAAAAATTTACTTACTTTTAATCCAAAGTGACCATTATTCTAATGATCCACTAGTAGTCATCTGGGTGGACCTTTCCTGAGAATAATCACTCTGTCTAAGCTGCATTGTGACGGCATTGACATTGAACAGTTTTTTTCTGCGCACGTGCCAGATTTCAGAAGGGTTTCTTCCAACTTGGGATCCTCTTTGGCATGTCAATCAAACCGCCATGGGCATGATTACAGTCCAGACAGTGGAATGGCGCACCCAGATGACTACTCAATTGCACAGTCTGGATTAGAAATTAGGGGTTAATTTACTAATGTGAAATACACCTAAATTGGGCGTATTTCAGGCGCAGATGACGGTGCAATGGTTAGTTGCACCGCAATCTGTGACTTCTCCCCGCTCATGGCCAGGTCTTAAATTGTGGGCGTGGCGTGGGTCTGTTTGAAGCCTATAAAATGGTCTAAATGTAAGACAGCTCGGAAGATGTTTTACATTTAGAAATAGCGCTGGATGCACTGAAGTTATGACGAGGCTGACGCAATCCTCTGCCAGCTATGAGGCCTTATTAAGACCGGTGTCTAAAATGTTAGTGTTTTACACTGTACCTTTTTGAAAAGTTTATATAGAATCACGTCTTTAAGTCTGTAAAAGTCAGAAACAACATTTGGGTGTAGTTTATTGTGGTAAATCCATATGACCGCTTCCTTTTAAACTTTACACTTGGTCTATGGTGATACCTAAAATGTGCCCCTTTTATACTTTTGTGTCTATTTTTCTACTTGTTTCTTTTTCTATTCTGTCCTGTACTTAATTGAATTCCATTATTCTGTCCTCATGATTTGCCGTGTTAAATGTAACTAGCGGGTGGGGTTTGTAGTTCACTATGTAGACTATGTACACTAGTACGTACACTGGTACTAGCACAACTAGCGGACACAGCGCAAAATGTTGGGTGAAAAACAAATGTACAAATTAATTTAGTATAATTCTTACCCATACAAATCAATTGTAAGAATGTTCTTCACGATCTGACTATGATCCTGCTACAGGACACAAAGGACCTTTCTGAAATCCAGCAGATCACAGAGCGATGGAGAGGGCACACGACCCGCTTCCAGCTAGAGCTACAGCGCAGTGAAAAGTCCACCAGAGAGAAGCTGCAGATTATCTGTAGAGACCTGAAGAAGTGGCATCTGTATTTTCAGGAGAAAGTTTTGTATGAAAAAATTCCTTATACTTTGTTATTAAGACAATTACTGCTATTTTTACCTCTGATACTTCATGCTCAGACATACAGTATTTGTAGTACTAGGAGTAACCTGCCTGAATAAATTCAGTCATTATTTAGTCATATATATTTTATTATAAATCATATTTGGCCCCAAAAAAAGCTTTCCATTATCATAAAGCATATTTACTCAAATGATCTTTGTCTCCACTCATACAAGACTGGTTGGAACACGCTTGTGTATGGTCTATATTTTTGTGGGGCCGCAGAACACAACGGATACGGACAGCACACGGTGTGCTGTCGGCATCTTTTGCAGTCCCATTAAAATGAATGTGTCCGCACCCAATCCAAAAATGTGGAACAGGTGCGGAACAAAACATATGGCCGTCTGAATGAGCCCTGGGAGTTAGGATGCTAGAACTTTGTATCAGGTCATATGTAGCTAAGTGTGTCTGGATAAGGCCCCATGTACAGTACATGACCGCATTTTTTCCACATCCAATCTGTGTTTTTGTGGATCAGATGCGGACTCATTTATTTCTATAGGGCTAGAAAAAATGCACACCGTGTGCCGTTTGCTTCTGTATATTCGTGCTACTGTCCCGCAAAAATATAGAACGTCCTATTCTTGTCTGTTTTGCGCACAAGCAGGGGCGTAACTACCATAGCGGCAGACCATGTGACTGCTATGGGGCCCAGGTCAAGAGAGGGCCCAGTCTTAGTTGGGATTATCTCCTCTTCTACTGGAGGTAAAAACTTGGTCAGGACTCTACCCTCTAAAGTAACAACTTTTAGCAAATGAAGCAGTGAAAAAATAGCCCAAGAGTTATTGAAAGGGGTTTAGGCAGAAACCCTTCTGTCATGTGTGGGGGGCCTGGTCTGATCCTTGCCATGGGGCCCTTACTTCTCTATGTACACCACTGCGCACAAGCATAGGTATTTATACAATGGAGGCTGTAAAAAATGCGGGATCCATATGGACCACATCCATATTTTGCGGATCTGCAATTTACAGACCGCAAAAAAAGGCGCAGTCGTGTGCATTGGGCCTAAGAACGCCCATTTTCAAATACTCTATCCATTCCAAATTAGTAGAAAGCTAGTCCCTCTTTCAGAATCTCCATCACTCAAATAGATCAGAAAAGCATCTATGAAGAATGTCTTTCACCCTTCAAGGATCTGCCACCTCCATGCATTACAAGGACAGGCCATTGATGTCAGTAAGCCTCATGCAATGCTTAAAGTGTATTTCCAATTTTAGACAACTTCTAACATAGTGACAGTCTGGGTATTTAGACCCCAATCGATCACTTAAACAAAGGTTCAGAAGCCCTCAGCTGTGTGTGCGGTGCTCTCTAGGTTGTGTTTGGCTCTGCTTGACCGATCCGTGGAGAGGTGGAGTTAGCTGTGTACCGGCTCATAGATAGTACAACATTCTGCTCATGTCTCCGAGGACAGCCAAGCAGATCTGAACAGAAAGGAAAATAGAAGCAATGTATCATTCTAGTTGTGACACAAAACTTGCGATAAGTGGGTAGAAAAGTGGGCTTTGTTAGCTATGTTAATTGGTAGTGCGGTAATGTCCAAAAATTGGAGTAAGGATACTTTCACACTAGCGTTAGGTTTCTCCGGCAGGCTGTTACGGCCGGGGACCAGTCTGCCAGATCCGTGCTAACGTTTGCACACGTATGCTGCTGGAAGTCCGGCCAGGTCCCATTCTCTATAAAGGGGACGTGCGGGAGATGCGGCCGCAGCACGGCAAACATGCCGAGAGGCAATTGGACAATTTCTGCAGTGTAAAAGTAGCCTAACATCTCTAAATAAATTGTTATGTTTAAAGATGCACCACATTTATCAAATGCCATGCAGTGTTTGCCCAGTTGGGCACAACTTAGACCAACGCAGACTCAAAGCAAAACGGACATCCAACATAGTTAATGCAGTTGAAACAAGACAAAAGTCCATCAAGTTCAACCAAGGGATAGGTGGGGATGTGACTATACGATCCTCTCATGATTCATTCCTCCCATACCGCTCAACTGAGCACTTCTGCTCCTTCATTTCAGAGATTGCTGGGAGTTTCAGTACATGGACCCTCACTGGTCAAAACTTCAGACATGTCAGATGGTTTATGAAATTGGAGATACACTGTAATTCACCCTATAGAAGCACTGCAGGGATCTAAACATTTGGGCTCTGCCCACCACAGATTACAACTGATCACTGTGGTCACAGCAACGTCACACCTTCACCTATTTCTTTTTAGTCTTTTTACATTCAAATGCCCTAACTTCAGTTTTCCACAAAATAATGGATCCCCTTGGTCTTTACACCATGACAGCAACTGTTCAGAAGGCAGTAGTATTACTAAGTCATTTGTTTCACAATTTTTTTTCTTATTTGTAACAGTGTGGATTGGCGCTACCATGGACTACCAGAAGAGATTGCAATAGCGATACTGCAAGATGTGAAGAACTGGGAAAATGTACGCAGGTTTGACACATAGGCTTTATGCACATGATCATATCCGTATGGTTAGTCTGGTCGGCAATATGGACCAGAATAGGACATGTTCTATAACTGGCTGAATGGCTACATGTATCCCCCAAAAAATACGGATGTGTGCATGGTCCTATAAAAATGAATGAGTCAGTGCGCTATCCTGAAAAAATGTGGTTAGGACACCAATTAAAAATACAGTCGTGGGCGTGAGGCCTAACATAAAGTTTCTCCGTTGCTTAGTCTTTCGCTAGCCTGAGCTTTTTTTGGACTGTGGGGGGTCATTTATGAAATCAGATATGTCAGTTTTGTGGCGTAAAAAAGTCACAAGTCATGGTGGCTGCGACATTTTGTGATCCTCGACACTTTTCACAGTGTTCTATGTTTAAAGGGGTTTTCCCATCTCAGAAAATGGAGGCATATCACTAGGATAGGTCCCCATTGTCTGATAGGTGGTATGGGTCCCAGAGGTAAACTCAGCCGGCAAAAGTGAAGGAAGGGCACACAATGCATGCGCGGCTGTCCTCCATTTATTTCTATGGGGCCGCCGAAAATAGCCAAGTGCTGGATCAGCTATTTCCATCAGCCCCATAGAAGTGAATGGAAGCGGTGGCCGCACAGGTCAGGCCAATCGGAATGATTGGTGGTGGCCAGACCTGCCACCAGTTTGTCGGCTTCATTTTAGGCTTCGTTTTAGAGATAGTGGTGGGACCCGCACCTATCAGACAATGGGAGCATATCCTAGCTAAAAGTGAGATTAGACCTGGGTCATGACTTATTTACTATGTGCGACTTTTGCATATGTCGCAAAAAAGTCGCAACCCACGTCAGGCAACCCCCCTGGCCTATTATTACACTTAAAGGTGTAAACCAAATCGCACTCATGCCACACATATGGTGCACAAGTTAATGAATTTGTTGTAGACACAAAAAGCAAAGCCAGACTTAAAACAACACAAAAATAGCCTTAAATGGTAATTGACCCCCATTGTGTCTTTTTAGTTGCTTCTTTTCAGAGTTCCCAAGGAACTCATAAGAACACTGCAGCATCGTAAACTGTGTAATGGCCATTCTCAGGTTCTGTAGCTCAGTTCTGTTTCACTTGAATGGGAGTTGAGCTGCAGTACCTAGTACCCATACAAAGGTCAACTATATTAAAGGGAACCTGTCACGTTGAACATAGTGTCTGAGTTGAAAGCAGCATGTTATAGCGCAGGAGGAGCTGAGCAGCCTGATGGGAAAAGATTCAGTAAAGCTTATCCATTTAAACTCTGCTCATTTTGGGCTTTGAAGTCAAGCAGACAGTCCTATCGGTGATTGACAGCCTTCCCGCTATGACTGTCTATACAGAGATAGCTGTCAATCACCGATAGGACCGCCTCCTGGACTTCAAAGTCCAAAATGAGCAGGAATTTGAATGAATGAAATGCAGGTCATACCATTGTGCTCAGCTCCTCCTGCTCTATAACATACTGCGTGCAGATAAATTCACAATTTATGGTGACAGGTTCCCTTTAATCAGTGCAGTGAGGAGATTTCTTCTGAAATTCTGCTTTCTGTATGTACTGTAGATGCTGGTTGAAGAACAACAACGGTTTGAGGGGCATAACGTCCTAAACAGTCAAGAGTCCCTCAAGACTGCCTCTGATATTCAGAAAGAATGGTCTCATTTGGGAGAGAAATTGCTTAAAAGACATCAAGGCTTGGATGGGAGCCCAGCCCCAGAGCACAAGGCCATGGAAGACCTGAACAACACCATAGAGGAACTCCATGAGCAATACAGAAGAAGGGTGGAAGGGGAAAATGGTGAGTGACTCTACAGTGCAGGTACAGCAAGTCAACACATGCTGGATAATCAAATGGATTTAGAGAAGTAAATAAAAAATTAAAATTCTTGAGATACTGCCTAGAATAAAATAATAAATCTCACATAAAATGCCAAATGCTCACTGCTTTGTTAATCAGACACATCTGGTTATTTTCAGTCTAGGTTTCGTTTTCAGCGCTTCAAGATTTTGTCTTTTAAAGAAATGTCACCATGTTTTTTTTCAAAAACACAAAATTACATTTTAATCTTCTAAAACTGTTTTTTTTTACATAACACATGATCCGAAGCAGATTACTCGGACCAAATCATTCCATTGCAGTTATTCTATGAGCTCTCTTAGGAAGGCGGTCTGTGTGATAGGGGTGTTTTTATATTTTGTCCCTAAATACATTAAAGAACATCATTTATCACGGCCACCCAAGGTTTTGGTTGAACCTGTTTATCAACTATTTGTAACATTACAGGAGCCCAGGACTTTAAAAGGCATCTGTCAGCAGTTTTGTACCTATGACACTGGCTGACCTGTTACATCTGCTCTTGGCAGCTGAAGGCATCTGTGTTGGTCCCATGTTCATATGTGTCCACATTACTGAGAAAAATGATGTTTTAATATATGCAAATGAGCCTCTATGAGCAACGGGGGTGTTGCCATTACACCTAGAGGCTCTGCTCTCTCTGCAGCTGCAGTGCCCTCTGAACTTTGATTCACAGGGCCAGGGCTGATGACGTTTACACTGACTGTCCCTGTCAATCAAAGTGCAAAGGGCACAGCAGTTTCAGAGGGTGCAGCAGTTGCCCCCATTGCACCTAGAGGCTTTGCTCTTTCTGCAACTACTGCGCCCTCTGCACAACTGCGTGGCAGTTGCAGAGAGAGCCGAGCCTCTAGGTGTAATGGTAACGCCCCCGTTGCTCCTAGAGACTCATTTGCATATATTAAAACATCATTTTTCTCAGCAATGTGGATATATATGAACATAGGACCAACACAGATGTCTTCAGCTGCCAAGGGCACATGTAACAGGTCAGCCAGTGTCATAGGGACAATTCTGCTGACAGATGTCCTTTAATCCAAAACTTAAAGGGATTTTCCGGGATTTTAATACTGATGACCTATCTTCAGGTGCTCACAGGAGTGCAAGTGCCTTCACAAACAGATGATCGACGGGGATCTCCAGGTGTCCAACCCCCAACAATCAGATACTGATGACCTATCCTGAGGATAGGTCATCAGTATCAAAAACCCCTTAAATCATAAAACAATCCATCATTTTTGATCAGGTTTCACATATGTCAGAAGAGAACTTTTCAGCTCCATATGTCTAATTCAGATGTCATATTTTTGGTTCCATAGAAGTTAAAGATCCCATAGAAGTAATTGGTGCAATTCACATCTCCTTTCTTCAACATAGACTGAGGGTCTGTGCTGAGAAACTCAGGGCATGCACTTTGGTCCTTGTCTCATGGAACGCACCTGGAGATCATGGGAGATAATGATCTCCGGCAGTTGCCAAGTCAGTGTCTTACACAAATATGTGGACCTCACTGTGTTTTAAAAAATGTGCATTTTTTTAATGCACCTGTCTGAATCAGACCTCAAAACTTATGGATTCATGAATTAAGATGTAACTTAAAGTAGTATTCCCATCAGACATTTATCCACAAAATATGTCATGAGTGTTTGATACATGTACAGTAGGTCGCACCCTGTAGGTCACACCTCTGGGATCGGCACCTGTCTCCAGAACGAGGGTCCCTGACCCCTGTCCTGCCCGCTTCAGAGACTGCTGAGAATGGACAGATGGTCGAGATTATGAAAACAGACCCGCTCGCTGTACTATGCTGAGAAACAGCTCAGTGAGCTTGTTGATTCTGTAATCCCAGCACCCTCTTCATCTGTGGTCTTTCTGGAGATAGGTGCTAAGCCTGGAAGTGGAACCCCAATTAATCAGACATTTATGAAATATCCTGTGGATATGCATAATTGTTTAAGTTAAGAATACAGCTTTAAGAAGCAATGTAGTATGGAATTCTATAGTATGTAACTTTTTTGGCCACCACTTTTATCAACAGGAGTCGCCAAAGGCCTCACGTCTTTTTCAAGCAGCCTGGAGAGCTGGTCATCACCAATGCATCCACTGAAACATACACCTAGTGAAATAAAAGAATCTGATTGGTCAAACCTAAATCATCTGCTTCCTGATTGGATAACTCATGCAGAAAGAATATTGGAGCTGATCGGCAACACAGAATCGGAAGACATATCCAGTGTGATTGCTGTTACAAAGTAAGAGCGATACTCTAACGTATACTGAATTAAAAAATACATACAAGAAGGGATGGGCTGTTGTTATTCAGTGTCTTTCCATGCTTCTTCATATAGTAGGGGAGTGGTTGAGAACCGCTTAGAGGCCGGGCGCCCAAACTGCAACCTAAAACCCACTTATTTATCACAAAGTGCCAACACGGCAATTTACCCTGAACACTACAGTCCAGTATAGTATACCTTCCATGTACTTTATCATTTACATTAGCTATAACATCCTGCCTACATTCAGTGCACTGCCTGTGCCGTTAATAGTGCGACCTGCGCTGATGAATGGCGGGAAAAGTATAAGGCATGTTGATACACCATAGACATTTTACAGAGTGCGGGTGCCAAAGAGAGGGCTCTGAGTGCTGGCACTCGTGCTATAGGTTCGCCACCACGGTAGTAGGGCATGCTGAACTAATGGAGGAAAGGTGTCAGGCAACTGAGACCTTCCTCTGTTTGCTATAGTACAAAAAAGCCACCTCCAGGGTGGCTCTCTACTAATGGACGACATGTGGTAATTACTGAAGTGTTCACTTATCAAGCAGAACATTCAGAATATAGCAGATATTGCAATATATTACTATTTTTGCAGTATATCACAGACATATTATGTTAATAAAACCAGTCATATACTTTATATAAATCAATACCTACAGTGTGCAAATGTTCATTATTATAGCCTTTTTTCTTAAAGGGAATTTGTCACCAGTTTTATGTCCTATCTAAGGGGAGCTTAAACTGGTGACGGAGACCCTGAGCACATCACTGGATTAATTTCTTGACCTAACCCTGTTATTTTGCTAAAATCAGTATTGAGAAGTTCTAGCATGAGCCGAGCACTAAAGTCCACTCAGTACATTTCACAAGCTCAGGAGTCCTCATATTCATGAGCTCCCAACTGTCCCCACCCCCATCACTAATTGCTCAGTAGTGGAGGGGCCAGGAGTTCATGAATATGAGGATTTCTGAACTTATTAAGTGTATTGAAGAGGACTACCCTCGGCTCACGCTAGATTTCTCAGTACTGGGGATTGGGTTAATTGAAGTCAATGACTCAACTTTTTGCTCAGGTTCTTGGGGTAAAGGGTGAGGCTATTGTATTGCTATTAACTTTAGCTGTTTTCTGCAGAAGCAGTGCTTAGACTGGTGAGCTTAAAGAGGACCTTTCACCCCTCTGGACATGACCGTTTTGATCTCCATGTAATCACAATTCTGGAACATCTATTCTTATATCTGTATGATGTATCATTCCTTTATTATTTCTACTACAAGTTATGAATGAATTGGTAGCAGTCTGCAGTAAGGGTACAGAGGGGAGGTGACCAGTTGGGGTTGTGTACCTGCACAGTCTTACTCTATCCAATCAGTGCAGTCATGTTCAGTCTGTGCAGGCACACACCCCCAACTGGTTACCTCCCCTCTGTACCCTTACTGCAGACTGCTAGAAATTCATTCATAACTTCTAGTTGAAATAATAAAGGAACAGCACAACATACAGACATAAGAATAGATGCTCCAGAATTGTTATTACATGGGGAATGCATGAAGCTATTAAAACAGGCATGTCAGGTGTGGTAACAAAAAATAAATTAAACTTTGTCTTACGGCTTTATGGGAGTGCTTAAAGGGGTTATACCACGGAAATTATGTATCATCTATCCAAAGGATAAGTTATAAATATTGGACAGTGGGGGTGGCCTGACTGCAGAGACCACCTGTGATCCTGAGGACAAGGGTTCCCGGAGTCCCCTCTCTGAATGGAGTGGTAGTGCACAAGTCAGTCCAACACTTCACTTCTATGGGGTCGATGCACTCTGTCTGCCTCTCTACAATCTGATGTTTATGACCGATCCTGCGGATAGGTGATCATTTTTGTGGGATTACTCCTTTAAGGTGACAAGCATATCTGGCCGCTCTTCTAAGCAAAAATACAAGGGTTAAAGTTTGGGATTTCAGATAGTCTGAGTTAGGGCCCTTGCACACGACCGTATGCCCTCCGAGTGAGCGGACCATATGACCCGGAGCGGCATTGATCGTAGCGCAGAGCATCATAGATTACAATGATGCTGTGCACGTCGGGTCGCCCGCAGGACTATTGCCCGCATTCATATGATCTTATGATCATTGTAATCTATGATGCTGTGCGCTCCCATGCAAACGATCAATGCCGCCCTGGGACATATGGCCCACTCACGGACCGTATGTCTCGGAGGGCATACGGTCGTGTGCAAGGACCCTTACAAATAAAATCAAGCAGAAAAGGGATGGGTCCTTATCAATTACAATGAAAAAAGCAGTAAACCTAAAGTAGAAAACGTAAAAAGTTTTTGAATGTATTAATATTATTGTATACAACTGAACGTACATTTCATATTTCTGGAGATTCTCTATACCAGTAATATGTCAGATAAAGTAGTGATCGTGGGGGGTAATCTGATGAAAGATCAGCACTCACCCTCTTCCCATAAAGAACTGGCTGCCATTTATTTGGATATTAAAATAGCAAAAACATCAATGGTCAGCATATTATTGTAGTATATAATATCTGTAGATAAATTTAGGTTATTATTCCTTTCATTAATTAGAATAGAACTGGAAGATGTCTTGAAGATGCTGCAGCACTGGGTACTGACCACAACGAATGGAACGGAGAGAGATGATCTGCAGCTCACACAAGAGGTTTAAAACTTTTTCTCCAATAAATTCTATTTCAAGTAAAAATTGGACAACGGAGGCTTTCTTTCTAGTTATTTGTTCCCACAAATAGCAATTATCACCTATCCACAGAAATCGCTGGGATCCTGAGAACGGAGGTCCTCAAGTTTCCTGTCTGAATGGCGCAATACTGCACACGTTAGTCCACCAATCCATTTATTTTTATGGGACTGATCTAGACAGTGTTCCGTTAGACTCGAAGTGATTGGAACGTTGGAACGTCATGCATATTACTTCCCCATTCAGAGTGGGCACTCGGGGACCCCACTTTCTCATAGATGCTAGACGCTTTAGCAGTTATCCTTTGGATAGGTAATAAGTGCTATATAGTTCAGCTTTCATCTTCTAACCTTCATGACTTGGACTTTAATTAACTGCTATGAACAATGAGACCGTTTTTGATATACAGTAAGTGAGTAAAATAAAAAAATCGATGTCTTATCACTATTACCACAGGTAACAGATCTCCACACAGCCATGGTGCAGTACATGGTGAACGTTCTTATGCTACTGTCACCAGACTACTCTTCTCATTCTCTTCCTTCGGACACCACAGTTGTTGCTGGGTTTGACGAAGAAGTGTTTCCACCTACAGTTCCTTTGCAGCAAATGCAAAAAGAAGCTCTCTTCTTATCTGAAAAAGTGCATGGCTTCTCATATTACATTATAAAGTGAGTGGAAATATTAGTAGCATACATTGTCTTAAGAAAGAAACATAGAAGCTTAAGTTCTCTCTCCATGACAGATGTTGCCAGGAGATGGTGGAGAACAGTCCTACAGTGGATGATGATGGTTATGAGCTGAGACAGCTACAGTCAATAAAGGTAGGAAAAGGCTGCCAATGGTGTTTTATACTTTACATAAAGTGGTTATCCAAGATTTTGTAACTGATGACCTATCTTTTGGATAGGTCATCAATATATGATCGGGGAAGGGGGGTTCTGAAACCTGGGACAGCCACAGGTCAGCTGTTTAAAAAGGCACCAGTGCTCGTAGTAGCGCCGCGGCCTTCTTACAGCTTTGCCTAGGCCATGTGACGTCACGTTCACCGGTCACATGACATTGAAGTGATTGGGACTGAGTTGTGATACCAAGCACAGCCGCTATACAATGTACGGCGCTGTGCTTGGTGAGCTGAGAGAAGGCAGGTGCCTTCTCAAACAGCTGATCAGAGCATGTCCCGGGTCCAGAGGATAGGTCATCAGTTAAAAAATCTTGGAAAATCACTTTAAAGAGAGATAGAATATAATGATTTAATGACTGTAATGCTGTGGATCATGTCTTAATGTAAAGTGGTTTAGTGGGACTTCAATTCTGATGATCTATCCTTAGGATAGGTCATCAATATGGGATCTGTGGGGGCCCGCCAAGAACCCCCCCCCCCGTTCAGCTGTTACCTGCAGCCCTGGTTCCAGGTAGTAAACAGTGTACAGAGCCATAACTCTACAGCATTATAATGGGAGCTGAGATTCATTGACCTGGCACAACCACTACACAGTGTATGGAGCTGTCTGTTTCTGACTCCATTATCTCGCCCACTGGTGACTCAACTTCTTCAAGGAGCTGATTGGAGGAGGTGCCAGGTGTCGTACCCCAATCAGTCTGATATTGATGACCTATCCTAAGCACAGTTCATCAATATTTAAAGCGACCCTCCAGTTCAAGAAAAAAATAAAATCACATTAACTGGGGAACAAACAAGACACTTGCATGCTGCCCTCCTTTTCATCTTTTTAGTTGCAGATCCGCTAACTCTCGGGCTCCACTTCTGCTGTCCAAGATGGCCAAACCACTTCTCAGACACACTGTACGTCGGTAGCCTAGCCTAAGTCCAGCCCTGCGTTTGGATTGGCCAGCACTGTACATATGAGCTGTGCTGGCCAATCCAAGGGCAGCAGGAAGTGTTCTGGGCTACCAAATGAGGTAGTCTGGGAAGCAGTGCGGCCATCTTGGATGGCAGAAGGGGAGCCTAAGAATTAGCAGATCTGCAAGTATGAAGATAAAAAGAAGGGCACTATGTAAGTGTTCTGTTCATTCCTCAATTAATATATATATCTTTTTTTTAACTGAAGGATCGACTTAAGGAAAACCCTTTAAAGGGGTTTTCCAGGATTTTACTACTGGTGACCTATTTGATCGGTGGGGGTCCGACACCCGGGACTCCCGCCGATCAGCTGTTTGAGAAGGCACCGGTGCTCCCGTGAGCACGTCACGTCCGTTGGACACATGGCCCTGGAGCAGCTCAGCCCCATTTAAGTGAATGGGGCTGAGCACGATATCAAGCACAGCCGCTATACAATGTATGGCGCTGTGCTTGGTAAGCTGCCAGAAGGTAGCGGGGCTCACGGGAGGCATGGTACCTTCTCAAACAGCTAATCGGTGGGGGTCCCGGGTGTTGGACCTGAGGATAGGTCATCAGTAGTAAAATCCTGGAAAACCCCTGTAATGTATAATGAAAGAAGAACTCCCGCAAAAACTTTTATTCCATGTCCTGCTAGAAATGCACATGATGTAATCTGTAGTGAATGTCATTTTCTTACCAGTAGCTGAATTTTTTACTTATATCATCCTGAAGTTTCTTATCTGTGTCATGTGACTAGGAATTAGACCCACCAACTTACACAGCATCTTATTTATTATATAATTATACAATATATCTCTACATATATATCACAGACTATTTATATGAACTTCAAGCTGAACATATCTTTGTATTACAGTTTTCCATATAACTGCAGTAGCTGTCAGCAGTCATTTTCTAAAATCAATCATCTTTCCTTTCATCCTCTTGTATCATAAAATTTCAGCCGTCAGTGAATGCAGTTGATTATTTTAATCTCGTCTTGATTCTCAGCTCTGATTGTGAAACCGTAATGTAACGTTATCATTTACTTTTACTTTTAAGAGTTCGTGTAGTGAATGGATTGAAACGTGCCAGCTGCTTCTTTCAAAGCTTACAGAGCGTGCTGCTCCCACAGAGACTTCAGGAAATTCACAGACCAGAGAGAATACAGAGGTGACACAGCATGTGATTACAGAAGACCTGTATGGGGAAGAGCTGGGACCGTTAGGGGCAGGGGAAGCCCAGGATAAAACGAATCCCCCGTATTATTTAGTTAGTGTATAGTGGCTATTTTTTTTTCATCTCCACGTTTCAAAAGCCATAACAATTTTATTTTTCTGTTGTATATCAGGGCTTGTTTTCTGTGGGATGAGTTGCATTCTTACATGCCACCATTTTGGGGTACATGTAATGTATTGTATAACCTTTATTAAAGGGTTTTTCCATGAGTAAAAATATTGATGACCTAACCTCAAGATAGGTCATCAATATCTGATCAGTGGAGGTCCGTCACTGAGCACTCCCTGCCCATCAGCTGTTTGAAGAAGCGGTGACTCCAGGCTCTCCCTTGGCCAGTGATGTCACGTTCAGCCTTCAAGTAAATGTGCTCAGGACCAGTCACTATATAATGGAAAGTGCTGTGCTTGGTAAGTTGCGAGAAGTCTGCAGTGCTCACCAAATTGCCATAGCCTCTTCAACCAGCTGATCAGTAAGGGGCAGGAGTTGAATCCCCACCGATCAGATATTGATGACCAATCCTGAGGATAGATTATCAATATTGTACTCCTAGAAAATCTTAAGACCCATAACATACCCATAAATACTTCTGCATTGCAGTGTATTATGTCAGTTACAATAAAGCTAACAGAATGTCAAGTAGGCCCTGCCAAAGACCTCTTCATACTCTCGACCCCAACTTCTTAGCACCCTGTGATTGTGTCACCGGGGAAAAAAAGGTGATGGGTTGAGAGAGGGAACATCTGCCATCTGGATAAATTTACCTTTGTAAGTTTACCTAAGTTTAAAAATGTAAAAGCCAAATTGTTAAAAATTAACATTACATGTAAAAAAAATACTAAATAAATACTTTAAAGGGGTTCTGTAGTTCTTTAAAACTGATGATCTATCCTCTGGATAGATCAACAGCCTCTGATCGGCGGTGGTCCGACACCCGGGACCCCCGCCGATCAGCTGTTTGAGAAGGCAGCGGCGCTGCAGGAGCGCCGCGGCCTTCTCTGTGTTTACCGCACGCCAGTGACGTCACGACTAGTATCACTGGCCTGGGCGGGGCTATGCTCTGTTCACTTGAATGGAGCTTAGCCCCGCCCAGGTCAGTGATACTAGTCGTGACGTCACTGGCGTGCGGTAAACACAGAGAAGGCCGCTGCGCTCTTGGAGTGCCACTGCCTTCTCAAATAGCTGATCGCCACCAATCAGAGGATGATGATCTATCCAGAGGATAGATCATCAGTTTTACAGAACTGCAGAACTCCTTTAAATTAGACCATGGAATGAGTGATCTCATTGTGGAGACTAGACCAGCATTTCCATGTTTTTTAGATAAGTATCAACTGAAAAATTATAATTATTGTGCTGACTTGTCCTCATTTAAGCAAAATGTCACATTTATTTCATGATATTGTCATTTGTGGTTTGCAAACTACTGACATTGTAATATAACTAGGATATGAAGATAACGCTTAGTGAAATACAATCACCACAGGATGGCACAAACCACACAGAGGATTCCCACGAACAAGTTGCAGAAAGAGAAAAGGGCCCTGTCGGCTCAGAGGTTAGGGTCTATGACTCTATTTTTTGCTGTTTTGCGTGCATGTTAAGCCTTGTCCAGACTTTGTTTTGTCTTTACATTCAGCGTATGTACCAGGAAACCTCCAAGTGCATACCCCGAATGTATCTGTGGACTCCATGCACCCAGTGTATGCCTAAAGAGTCCTTACGCATACGTACTCTGATATGTATTGGTATGCTTTTTTCACTATATAGGAAAGTGCAGTCTGCTGTGCTTTCCTATCCAGAGAGATACAATTAAAAATATATATACCGGTATACCAGCAAAATACTTATTTTTTTTGTAAAGCAGAGTCAATGGCCAACATATCCACTCTGTGCCTATACAGTGACATATGGCAAATGCATCTGTTAGAGGTATACAGTATATTAGAGAATACTCCCTGTGTTTACTGCTGCCAGAATCAAGAACTAATCAGTGCAAATCAAAGTTACTGTATGGCTGTGCATTTTGTATTTTAACGTCTCCGTTCTGTATTCTAGGTTGGCACAAAGGTCTTGAAGTCGGACACTACAGAGACTGCTGCCCAGGATGTCATGAGGATCATTGGCTATGATGGCAACATCAGTAAGAAGTCTTTGAAGGAAGAGGAAATTCCTGTTTTTCCACAGGTAAGGGATCCTTTTCATGAACATTTGCTTTTATCCCCTGGTATCAATAGAATAATACACTCAGCCTTATATAAGTCATGAATAATCTGTGACTATTGTTTGTACCGTAGGCTGCTCTCACAGCTAGCCGGCCCAGCACCCCGCGTTCCATACAAGCATTTGAGTCCTTAACATCTTTGGAGCAACTGGAAAAACATCTGCTGTAAGTGCTCTTGTTATAAGGGGCACCCATTGTATAGATTCAACTGATTCAAGATTCAGCATATACTATGGGCACATTTATTAAGACCGTTTTAGACGCCGGTCTTTAAAAAGGTTCATAGCTGGCGGTGTTTCCACCGAAGTCATGAAGAGGCGCAGGACTCTCCATAACTTTGGCACATCCAGCGCCAGTTCTAAATGTAAGACAGCTTAGAAAATGATAAATAACAGGCGTAGAACTGGCTTAGAAAATGAGCTGGGCCATCCCCTTCCCCCTCCCACGCCACGCCCACAATTATAGACCTGGCGAGAGCAGGACGAAGTTGCAGATAGCGTCTCCGCCATCTGCGCCTATGATATGCCTAATTTAGGTGTATTTCAGCATAGCAAATAACCCCCTATATTTTTATAAATATTTTACAAACATGTTGCATTTTTATGATAATTTTTACATTCTTGCATTTTCTGAAGGACAAAAAAATTACAGTAAAACATGGAAAATTACATTATTTCCATATCCCTGACCCCCATAAATAGATCTCCCTTCCATATCTTTGGCTGCACTCGTTTTCAGTCCAAATCATTAAAGACAAAATAAGTAATTTTAAAGGGGTTGTTCAGGCTACAGATATTGATGACCTATCCTCAGGACAGGTCATGAAGATCAGATTGGTGTGGATCTGACTCCCGGCTCCCCTGCCATTCAGCTGTTTTTGGCAGTCACAAAACCAGAAACTATACAGTGCATAAAGTAAAAGCAGATCGCCCTGTACACTGTGTAGTTTCTGGTGCTAACATATTGCAGTGCAGATACTATTCACTTCAATGCGAACCGAGCTCCAGTCCCCTACCACTGCCGGGTGTCCTACTCCTACCAATCTGATGACCTATCCTGATGATATCATCTGAAACCCAAACAACCCCTTTAAAGATTACATGACTGGGCGTGCTTGACATCCATATACAAAGATCAGTAAAATCACAGTCAGTTCACACCAGCCAAGGCCAGATTCACAGGAGCATGTGTGGTCTGGGAAATAAATCATAAATCACTAGAATCTAGTGAGTTAAGGTTGCAAGCCTCAGATATTCCGCAAAATGCAGCTGTCATACAAACTGTATTTCCCAGACTACTCTTAAGACCAAAGGTTGTTGCAAGCGGGGGTGCACCATCAATGAGGCCTGGTGAGGCAATCGCCTCAGGCAGCACCAGGTAGAGGCAAGAGGGGGGAAGTGGAAGGGCCATGGGCAATGAGCACTTTCATTGTGGCAAAGGGGTTAGGTTAAGAAATTGGCATGGGGGGGGCGTTTCAGTTTTGAAGGCAGCAGAAAGGCTAGGTGCACCCCTGGTTGCAATGGTGCAATCAGTGTTGGATCTGTGCATCTTAGGCTGTCTTTAAGTTAGAATATAAAATCTATGACCATGTGGGTAGCCGTAGCCATGTGCGCTGACATAGTAAGCATGTCAGAGGGAACGCTCTCCCACAATCACTAAACCTCTCCCACTTTTCTTGAGAAAAGTTGCAAATTATTAACCAAATTTAATGTGCAACTTTTTTACACTATAAGAATGTAATCATCTCTTATTAAATTTCCCCAAATGTATCAGTGGATTTGGGAATCTACATTAGACTTGTATATGTCTCCCACTTCCATGATTGATGTATACAAAATACAACAACCGTTCCCTACCCCAGCTGTGACCAGATGTCAAATGTAAGTTCTTAGGGGCACATTTATTAAGACCGGTGTTTTAGATTTCGGTCTTAATAAAGCTCTAAAGCTGATGGTGGTTCCTTTGACGTTATGAAGGGGCACAGATCCTGCACTGGTTCTAAATATAAGACAGCTTCCAAGCTGTCTTACATTTAGACCTTTTTCTACGCCTGCTGGCCTGTCCCCTTCCCCACCCATGCCACTCCCACTTATTTTGACTTAACCAGAGCAGGGCGCCTAAAATACGCCTAATATAAACATATTTTAGCTTAATAAATGACCCCCTTAGTTTAGTTTATTTCCGTGTTGACACTTTATTCATCTGCTCCAGGAACGCGGAACTGAGAGCTCAAAAAGCGGAAGAAAGGTCTGAAAGTCTGGAGGAACAACTAAAAGCAGCACTGCAGAAGATCCAGGAGCTGGAAGTAAAATCCTCAGCAGAAGAAGAAAACAGTGAAACTGTTAATGGTAAGAAGAGGAGTAAATAACATGGAGAGATTACTGCATTGCTTCACCCAAGAAGAATTACTTTATTCCTCTTTTTTGTACACACAATAAAGACAAACTTTGAGGTATATTGTAAGCTTCGTGTACTCAGGTCCCTTAACACTGATCGCGCATCGAGCAGATAATCACTAACTAACATTTATAGGAACTCATTAGCGATGATCTGTCAGTGTAAAGGTACTGCCAATTACTTGATGAATGAGCGAAATGCTCGTTCATCAGGTATTTGCATTTTTCATGCATTTACCTAAATCGTTGTTTGCCGGCAAAAGATTGCGCTGTCTAATCACGCTCTGTTGCCGGCAAACAATGATTCAGTATGGAGACAAGCAATGACATTAGTGTCTGCTCCTCCCCATACTGTAAATGCAGTGGTCTCCTTCACTGTTGAGCAGGCGCTTTCCAGGAAGAAACGCTTCCTTCCCGACAATTGTCTTCTAAATTTTGCAATGTAATCAGGCCTTTACTCCTTTTACATGGCAAGATGTGCTGCCAACAAACAATGCCTCTAAAAAAGCTATGTAGACCTTAGGTGGCAATTTTTTCTATCATTATTGCATTGTACTCATTTTGAGCTAAACATATTTTTTTCAGTTGGTCTTTATTAAAAATATTGAGCCATTTTTCCTGCACAGCTTTGAGTTTATCTAGTAGCTGGTTCTGAATTTTTGTCAGACAGGGAGCGCCTTATCTCTGACCCTATAGACACTCATTAAGGCTACATTCACACTAGCGTTTTCTTTTTCCGGTATTGAGCCCCTATGACGGAACTAAAAAAAAAACTTTTACGTTTTGTCCCCATTCATTGTCAATGGGGACAAAACTGAACTAAAGACAACGGAATGCTCCTAAAAGCATGCTGCGGTTTGCTTTCCGGTCCAGGCATCCACACCAAGACAGATCCGTCATGACCCCCAATGCAAGTCAATGGGGACGGATCCGTTCAGTGTGACACACTCAGTAAACGGATACGTCCTCCATTGACTTTCAATGGAGATCATGATGGATCCGTTCCAGCGATGTTTAAAGATAATACAGATGTAGCATGTAAATTTGTATGGTAATGCTATGCATTGTACGCTAATGCGTACGAATTCACCAAATTAGCGTACTTTTACTGCGAGTGAAAGGAGTGAAAGAGGAGAAGCGCTGCTACATCTGTACAACCGGATCCGCTCATTACGGATCCACATGGTTGTATTATCACTATGGATCTGGCGGGCCCCTTCACCCGCCGGATCCGTAGTAAACTCAAGTGTGAAAGTAGCCTAACACTCAATTCTTATCTTACTGATAAGAATGTGGCTTAAATAAGTGTTTATGACCTTTTAGTAATTTACAGATAAGGGTTATTAGATGACCGGCACAAAGTGAAAGTACCATTCACATGGCTAGAAAAACAGTTAACCCTTTGTGACAGAACGGCTCAATATTTTTAATAAAGACTAATTGAAAAAAAATTATTTTTAGCCCAAAATGAGTAGAATGCAATCATAATCCGTCTGTCTGCAGAGTATCACTTCTCATTCAAGTCAGATGATGGCTCATGTGAAGCCTTACCTCTGATCCCCTGACCCCATAAATGTACCTTTAAGGATACTTTCACATTAGTGTTAGCAGGGTCTGGGAGGCTGTTCCGGCAGGGGAACGGCCTGCTGGATCCATACTAACGCTAGCTCACGTGTGCCAGCGAAAGTCCACTCTGGTCCTATTCACTATGACTCTCCTGCCGGACCCTGCTAATGCTAATGTGAAAGTAGCCTAAGTCATATTCTTATCAGTTTGATCAGGGTTTAGATATAATGAGTGTTTATGAGGTTAGGAGATAAAAGATACGATTTCACACGACAAGTGATATGCTGCAAAATGACTGATTTTTTTAATCCCTGTATCTCAAAAACGGCTGAAAATTTTTGATAAAGACCAATTAAAAATATCATTTCTAGTCCAAAATGAGTACATCTGATGGTCATAAATCTGCCTCTTTTTTATTCTTATTTCCTGGTTTGTGTTACATGCATGTTCTTCTTCATAGAAACTCCAGCTCACGTCGAAGTTAAAACTGAACAACTAAGTCTCCCTGTACTGATGAAAAAGAGGCCGAAATCAAGTAAAGCAAAGCAGCATAAATAAGAGCTTCTAGTGCCATCAGCTGGTGGGTGCACAATACCGTATTACTGTAAGACTGAGTACACATGCCTTGTCTCCACTCAACCACTGTGCATCTGCAGGACTTGTTAATCGTAATTCAAGATTATTGCAATAATTCTTCTTTTCTGGCGTTATAATAAAATGAAATCTTAAAATATGTGAAGTAATCCTAGCATCAAACATTCACTACCGTCCCTGTTACCAGAAGGAGAAATCCTTTAGTTCACATTCACCTGGGAGTAAGATATTGCATCGATGCTGTAATATTGTAAATATGAAATAAAATTTATTAAAAAGTCTAATTTATAGCATTTTTGTGTTATGTACAATGTATACATATATGAAGTGATATAAAATGTACTCCAGTGATATAAAGCCTCCATCAAAATGGAACATTTTCCACCTGATCTCTCAAGTTTCCCTTTTCTGCTTATTTTTTACTGGATAAGGGTGCATTCACACAACCCTAAGTGTTTTGCAGACCGCACATGCGCACTGCTATATATAGAGAATGCCTATTCTTGTGCGCGATTGCGGACAAGAATAGGACATGCTCTATATTTTTTGCAGAGCGGAACAACGGATGCGGACAGGTGTCTGCATCTTTTGCGGCCCCATTGAACAGCTGTCCGCATCTTTTGCGCCCCATTGAAATGAATGGGTCCGCACCCGTTCTTCAAAAGTGCGGAACGGATGCGGACAAATTTATACGGTCATGTGAATGCACCCTTAGGCCAGTGTATAATCTGCCGACTGCTAATGTCCATCTGTAGTCACTTCTATGACAGAGATTTGGAACTTTTAAAGAGGTATTTATATCTCAGACTTGTGACATAGCCACAGTAAATGTCTTACAGGCAGGGGTGCACCACCAATGAGGCCAGGTGAGGCAGTGGCCTCAGGCAGCACCAGATAGGGGCAAGAGGGGGGCAGCAGAAGGGCCATGGGCTGAAGGGAAGGGGTTAGGTTAAGAAATTGGCATGGGGAGGGGGGGCGCTGTTTCAGTTTTCGCCTCAGGCAGCAGAAATGCTAGGAGCACCCCTGCTTACAGGTGGAGGCCCCCATCTTAGGGTGAACCAGAGTCCTCTGACCTACGTTCCTCCAGAAAGGTTGCTGCAGATCTCCACTGCAGATTTCACCCTTTGCAGTGGAGGGGCTGAAATCCACAACCATTTCCGTTGTAAAAACTATAGTGCCTTGCAAAAGTATTCGGCCCCCTGGAACTTTTCCACCTTTTGCCACATTTCAGGCTTCAAACAAAAAGATATAACATTTTAAATTTTTGGTGAAGAATCAACAACAAGTGGGTCACAATTGTGAAGTGGAACGAAATTTATTGGATCATTTAAACTTTTTTTTGTAGTAATAAAACTGAAAAGTGGGGCGTGCAAAATTATTCGGCCCATTTACTTTCAGTTCAGAAAACTCACTCCAGAAGTTCATTGAGGATCTCTGAATGATCCATTGTTGTCCTAAATGACTGATGAAGAGAAATAGAATCCACCTGTGTGTAATCAAGTCTCCGTATAAATGCACCTGCTCTGTGATAGTCTCAGGGTTCTGCATCATGAAGACCAAGAAACACACCAGGCAGGTCCGTGATAATGTTGTGGAGAAGTTTAAAGCTGGATTTCCCAAGCTTTAAACATCCCAAGGAGCACTGTGCAAGCGATCATATTGAAATGGAAGGAGTATCAGACCACTGCAAATCTACCAAGACCCGGCCATCCCTCTAAACTTTCATCTCAAACAAGGAGAAGACTGATCAGAGATGCAGCCAAGAGGCCCATGATCACTCTGGATGAACTGCAGAGATCTACAGCTGAGGTGGGAAAGTCTGTCCATAGGACTACAATCAGTCCAACACTTCACAAATCTGGCCTTTATGGAAGAGTGGCAAGAAAAAGCCATTTCTCAAAGATATCCATAAAAAGTCTCGTTTACAGTTTGCCACAAGCCACCTGGGAGACACCAAACATGTGGAAGAAGGGGCTCTGGTTAGATGAAACCAAAATCAAACTTTTTGGAAACAATGCAAAATGATATGTTTGGCGTAAAAGCAACACAGCTCATCACCCTGAACACATCATCCCCACTGTCAAACATGGTGGTGGCAGCATCATGGTTTGGGCCTGCTTTTCATCAGCAGGGACAGGGAAGATGGTTAAAATTGATGGGAAGATGGATGGAGCCAAATACAGGACCATTCTGGATTAAAACCTGTTGGAATCTGCAAAAGACCTGAGACTAGGACGGAGATTTATCTTCCAACAAGACAATGATCCCAAACATAAAGCAAAATCTACAATGGAATGGTTCAAAAATAAACGTATCCAGGTCTTAGAATGGCCAAGTCAAAGTCCAGACCTGAATCCAATTGAGAATATGTGGAAAGAGCTGAAAACTGCTGTTCACAAAAGCTCTCCATCCAACCTCAAAGAGCTCCAGCTGTTTTGCAAGGAAGAATGGGCAAGAATTTCAGTCTCTAGATGTGCAAAACTGATAGAGACATACCCCAAGCGACTTGCAGCTGTAATCGCAGCAAAAGGTGGCGCAACAAAGTATTAATGCAAGGGGGCCGAATAATTTTGCACGCCCCACTTTTCAGTTTTATTATTACAAAAAAAGTTTAAATGATCCAATAAATTTCGTTCCACTTCACAATTGTGACCCACTTGTTGTTGATTCTTCACCAAAAATTTAAAATGTTATATCTTTGTTTGAAGCCTGAAATGTGGCAAAAGGTTGAAAGTTCCAGGGGGCCGAATACTTTCGCAAGGCACTGTACATGCATTTTTGCCATGGATTTCCAGCAAAATCCACAGTGGATTTTTTCCCTGTATTTTCTGTCCTGTGTGGACGTGCCTTAAAGGGGTATTCCCATGTTAGACAATGGAGGACCCCGGGGTCTGGCCACCACCAGGTGCAGCTCCCCGCTGCTCCCATTTATTTCTATGTAGCCGTCGGAAATAGCCGAGCCAGGGCGGCATGAGCAGTGCACCCTCCTTCCCTTTTGGGGCTCCGTTCTCGATATAGGTGGGACCTGCACCTATAAGACAATGGGGGCATATCCTAGCGATATGCCCCATTGTCTAAGATGAGAATACCCCTTTAACAGTGCCCTAGAGTGCTATACTGGTATATGCAATTACAGAGGTTATCCAATGTTATGGAATCAAAACACAAAGTATAGAAAGTTGCATAACTTTTTTTATTATAAAATGATTAAGGGGTGGACAGCACCTTCACAATTTTTTGGTGCAGAAGTCTAGCATTGTATTTATACATTTTAAATCCAACTTTAAGGACCATACTCACAGCTGCTGCAGAAACTCAATAGCCAAAACTTAAGGGGGCAGATTTATCAAAACTGTCTTTGTTGTCCAAAGCAACCAACCACAGTGCAGCTTTCATTTTACCAGAGCAGTTGTTGAAAGGGGTATTCCTGGTATTCAATATTAATGGCCTATCCTCAGGATAGGTCATCGGTATCTGATTGATGGTGGTCTAAAACCTGGCAACCCTGTCAATTAGCTGTTTGAAGAGGCCGCTGTGCTTCGGTGAGTGCTGCAGCCTCCTCTCAGCTTACCAAGCACAGCGCTATTCAATGTATAGTGGATATGCTAGGTATTGCAGCCCAGGTCCATTCACCTAAATGGTACTGAGCATGCGCCCATGCCAGTGATGGCTAACCTCCGGCACTCCAGCTGTGGTGAAACTACGACTCCCAGCATGCTCCATTCATTTCTATGGAGTTCTGAGAACTCTTGGGAGTCGTGGTTTTACCACAGCTGGAGTGCCGGAGGTAAGCCATCACAGTCCTAGGCTATGAGACCGATGCACTTGATATCAGTGGCCTAGGAAGGGGACACCAGAGCACCCAACCCCCCCCCCCCCCCGATCAGATATTAATGACCTATCCTGATGGTAGGTCATCAATATATGAGTCCTGGAAAACCCCTTTAAGAAATAAAAGCTGAGCTCTGTTTGGTTGCTGTGAGCAACAGAAACAGTATTTATTTTAGACAGTTTTGATAATTGAGGCTCTATGTATAGAAATATGTCATTATCCATATGTCACTCATTTGATAACAAAAGGAGGAGAAGACATAAACGTAACAACAATGGAGGAGTCACCCATAGAAATCAGTTGCTTTCATTTTATGGGAGTTTTAAAGCAGAAACATGATCATCGAGGACGTCGCCTCCACTTTTGGTCTTCTTGCTTTTTGATGTTCCTGTATATTCAATGACTTCCTTGGTTTAAAGCATCGGAGAATCCTTCTTGGTGTCCTGGTCTGCTTCTGTATTAGATTTAGACATGTCTGTCTTTGAGTTATTCGCCTGCAAATTTGGCAGGATATTGAGGTTCATGAGGTCGAAAGGGAATGGCACAAGGAAGGTGGCAGGTTTCTCTGATGTCATACACTGTAACGTGTGAAGATACCGGAGCTGAACTGCTGTGGGCGATCCTGATAAACTCTCCGCTGCCAGTTTGAGTGACTCTGACACGGTTTTTTCGCATTCTGCTGCAAGAATCTGCCACACGGTAAAAAAAAAAAAAATTATATTACAATATACACAATCTGTGCCATAGAAAACAACGTGAATTTTCTACCGTCGCCACCCCTACCTTCACTTTGGCATGTCTTTGTGCTTCTGCCTCTGCAGCCATCGACTGCTTCACTTCTTCGGGAAGTTTAATATCTTTTCTAAAGAGGGAAGCAAAAAATACATGCTACAATTATAGGTGAATATTGAATAGTGAAGAGATACGTGGGGTCATTTACTATGACGTCTACGCCAGAAACTGACATAAAAAATGGCAAACCACAAGTTTACAACTTTTTAAAAACCTAAATGATGACTCAAATCCAGGCCAGCTATGACCTGCCGCAGATTTCAATCTGGGCACATGGAGAGGATGCATTTAATTTATGACGAGGTTTACGCTTCGTGTAGGGGTCTTGATGAATGACCCCCACAGTGCTGACCCCCACATTGATTCCAAAGATTAATCCGAGTGCATATTATAGTTATGATAACATTGAAATATTAATTTTTTCCAGTGCAAAGCTAATCCTAGTTAATTTGTTTCCTTTATCTTCTACATATTACTTCCAAGAACTAAATCTGATACATTTTCAGGATAATTTAATTCTACTTTTTTAAAAACACTTTATTAAGACTGGCGTTTTAGACACTGGTCATAATAAAGGCCCATAGTTGGCGGCAGGGCCGGCCTTTGGTGTGTGCAACTGCACAGGATGCATTACCCTGCGCTCCTGAAGGGGGCGCCAGATGGTCCCCCTTTTCCAGGCACCCAGTCACCGGAACCATTCATCTGGCTTCTAGGTGCCCCTTCAGTAGCTGAATGCCATAGTGAAGCAGAAAGCTGTCAGCTCCCTGCTTCACTATGAAGCAGCCTGTGCTCTACAGCAGCAGGCACGGTGTAGTGACACATCACGCCTGCTGAGCTGTGTACAAAGAGTGCTCTACCTGCGTGCTCTCCAGCTCAGCAAGTGTGATGTCGTCATCACATCATGCCTGCTGCTGGAAAAGCTGCAAGGTAAGTATTAGATTTTTTTTTTATTATTACTGAATTGGGGCATTAAGGAGTTAGAACTACTGGATGGTGGCAATAGGTGGGCAGCACTATTGGATGGGGGGCACTAAGGGGTCACAACTACTGGATGGGGCACTAAAGGGGCAGTACTACTGGATGGGGCACTAAAGGGGCAGGACTACTGGATGGGGGCACTAAGGGGGCAGCACTATTGGGGGAACTAAGGGAGCAGCACTACTGGATGGGGCACCTTAGGGGGCAAAACTACTGGATAGGGGCACTATGTCAGCATTATGGGATTAGGGGAACTAAAAGGGCAGAACTATTGGGGGTACTAAAGGGGCAAAACTACTGGTTGGGGCACTAAAGGGGCAGAACTACTGAATGGGGGCACTAAGGATCAGCATTACTGGATTGGGGGCAGCACTACTGGATGGGGGCACTAATGGGCAGCACTACTGGATTGGGGGCACTAAGTCTGATATTTTACTGCTCACCAGGACTAAAGACACCTTGTTATTACAATTGGTGTCCGGTGTCAGTATCTTGACTTTTAGGACATGTATTGGCATCTAAGGATACAAATCATCAGTAGCAGTGCCCACCTATAGTATGAAGGATGATATATCATTCACAAGCAATCCCAACTTGTTGAAAGAAGACTTGATGGTGCCAAACAACTCCAATAGCAATGCTATCCAAGATGCTTGGCACAATAAGGACGATTTTCAGATGGATGGCGTAATACTTTGTCATTCAGCCAATGTTCCCCATTACGCTGTTATATTTGCCTTCTTTTGTTCACACCTACATTTCTGTTCTTTCCACTTTGATCCCCCAATGACATGTCACAGCATCCAATGCCACCTGTAAAGAGGTAAAATCATATTTTCCAGCAAATCCATCAGTTAAAACGTATATTTTTTAACAAAGTGTACGATATGGTCGCACTTGTTATTTCCCATTACCACTGAAATCCATTCCTTCGGAGGCAAGTTTTTAATGATTGCATTTTACTCAATTTTGGTTAAAAATATTTTTTTTCAATTGGCCTTTATTAAAAATATTGAGCTGTTCTGTCACAAAGGGTTAACTGTATTTCTAGCTGTGTGACTGGTACTTTCACTTTGTGCTGTTCATCTAATAAACCTTATCTCTAAACTACTGAGAGGTCGTAAACACTTATTGAAGCCACATTCTTATCAGTAAGGTAAGATGCAGATGTACCTAATAACAGGATTTCCAGGATCACAATATTGATGGCCTGTCTTGTGCGATACCCTGCATGGCCGCTACTAAGTAGACCGTGTGCAGTGTAAACAGCTGAAGCCATGGCCCCTTCAAACAGATGATCACCAAGGGTCCTAAGAGTCAGACCCTATCAATCTGATATTGACGGGCTAGGCCATCAATAGTCTAAACCCCAAGAACATGATGGATGGAAAGAGAGCTAGTTAAAAGGGTTTTCCGAGATTTTAATACTGATGACCTATCCTCTGGATAGGTCATCGGTATCTGATTGGTGTGGCCGTCACCCGGGACCCCCGCCAATCAGCTGTCTCAGAAGGCACCAGCGCTCCTGTTAGTGCCGTAGCCTTCTCCATGCTCACCAAGCACAGCTCCATACATTGTATCGCGGCTGTGCTTGGTATCACGCTCAGCCCCATTCACTTCTATGGGGCTGAGCTGCACCTAGGCCACGTGACCGATGAATCTGTCATCACTTGGCCTAGGGAAAGCAGCAAGAAGGCCACCGCGCTATTGCAGCACAGCTGCCTTCTCAAACAGCTGATTGGCAGGGGACCAGGTGTCAGACCCCCACCAATCAGATATTGATGACATATCCAAAGAATGTCATCAGTTCAAAAATCTTGGAAAACCCCTTTAAGAATTTCAAGTGAATGGAGCTGAGCCTCAATACCAGACCCATGAGCAAATATGTCTGGATATCTGTCTGTGAAGGTTCTGATTCATCCAGGTCATCAGAGCAACTGAACTTTTCTTTCTAATTGAAAAAAAGCCAGTTAGATGATTAGCAAAACGTCTTCAGGAAGAAATACAAGTCCAGTTGCTCTGACTTATTACTACTGATCAGGAACGGATTGGCCATAGACCTTACAGGGAAATTTCCCGGTGGGCCGATGCCCAGGGGGCCGCCTGAGCCCTCCTCACGGCCAGCCAGTGGAAGTTTTTGGGGATGTATTTTGTGCAGGACTGTGGTATTTGACTCTGTTGAGATGGTATGTGCCACAATATGGTATTGTTTGCCCTGCCTTCCATCAGTTTGGACCCAATCACAAAACGGGGCCACTTTTAGTATTTTTCTTCCGGGGTCACTTTAAGTTCCCAGTCCGCCCCTGCTACTGATATTGGCCGGGTTCTCAGAGATAAGGATAGGCCATCCATGTTTTAGTCCTGGAAGACTCCTTCAAGAAGCAACAGTATAATTGACTCCAATATCGTTCTGTTGTAAAAGTGTAAGTCCTCCATTCTGTCCTTCTTCAGCCATCCATGTGTCAAAATGTAGGTTATGTGTTTTTTTATAACAGGAATTACAGTATGATTAGCATGTAAATATACATTATTATACCAACATAGCAGATATACTTAGAATAAGCTCTAGATGAGGCTTTTACCTTTACTTCCTCTCCAATGCTTTTTCTTTCCAGTAAGATGTCTAAGAACGACCTGTGTGCCAGAAGACGCTTTGTAGTGCTCTGGATTAGCAGCTGCAGGGCATTGGAGACATTGCTTACACTGGTCAGAAACAGAGCAGCGTTTTCTAAGCGGTAGTAACAAATTGCATCAACTTCCAAAGTAACTAAATCTTTCGTGACAATCTAATAAAAGAAAGGAGAAACAAATAATGTAATTTTACAGGTGAAAACCTAGCCCAGTTGCAAGAGGGATGAAGCCGCTGGCCGCAGAGGTGACCATTTGACATGAGCAGGTCACTACTGCAGCCCTCAATGGCCTTTGGTGGCAACAAATAGGTGGCCCAGGGGCCGTGGAGTGAAGGAGTCGGGAGCCAGCGCCAGGAAGCAGGTAAGTATGCTTCCCTTCGCAGGTCTGTTTAGGAGGGGGGTTGGCAAAACCCCCTCAAAGTTGCACAACCCCTTTAAAGAAATGCAGTAATAATTTAAAGAGGACCTTTCATGGGATTATGTGTTACAAACTGGTATGCTTACCAGATAGCGCGGCCCCTACAGATGCAACTTTTTTTTTTTTCCAAAAAATACCCCTCCGTTCCGCCGCTGTGTACCATGGTATTTTTGGCTCCTGATATGTTCATTTAGACCATCGGTACAGGAAGACGGAGACGCTTGGTTTTCTCAATGGGCGTCTCCTTCTCCCTGTCTGTGACTCGGTCCGCTCCAACTGGGTGCAACAGCCAGGAAGATGGAAACTCCCATTGAGAAAACTGAATGTTTCCTTCTTCCTGTACCAATGGTCTAAATTAACATATCAGGTGCCAAAAACAGCAGGGAGCACAGTGGCGGAACGAAGAGGTATTTTTGGGGGAAAAAAGTGCTTGCATCTGTAGGGGTAAGCATACCTGTTTGTAACATATAATCCTGTGAAAGGTCCTCTTTAACAATGAGTCTACTCAGGTTCTCCTTGTCTATCATATTTTGTATAAAGGTACACGCCTATATAATAGTGGGACGTATATAAAGTAACAGTAGACATTTGAAAGTGAGTAAATCAGTATATCAATTTTTCGGTTTGTCATGACTTTTAGCAAATAAATTATACCACAAGCTGCCAGTTTTATAGACCTTAGATAAAGAACATACAGTACATAAATTTACCTGGTGGAAAGGAACCTCAAAAGTCTTTATACGGAAGTCTAATTTGGTACATTTGTCCAAAATAGGGAGATAAAAGAAAACCCCTGCAAATAGAAAAAATATGTCACTATGGGCTATTCTGGCATTTAGATGTGAAGCTTGAAAGAAGTTTCAGGATCAGTAAAACACTAGTACTACATTCAAAATATGTCTTATTACCCTCTTTTTTGTCACAATATTGCTCCCTATGTGCTTCTTCTCGGAGAAGTGGGTTTGGCCGAAGCAGCAGTCCATGCGTATACAGACTACAGTTCCCATCATGCATTGCTGACATCTACTCCAAAACTTAATACTACAGTCTAAAAAGGCATATAACTAAATTTGTGTCCTAAGCATGCCCCCCAGGAGGCACAGATGGTATAGCGACAACGGGGGTGATTGCTGGATACACTCCCTGCTTGGGAAATACTATCCCTAACGCTGTCCCTAATGGCTGATATTCCCTGCCTAATAATGGAATGGCCGCCCCGATAGGGGCGATCCCGTGTCAGGAACCTCCTGAACACCCTGTAAAGTCCCTGGCACTGGAAACATACCCACCACCTAGGAAGATCATGCTATCGTATGTTATATATGTATCGATAGGGTCATAATCACTGACTACTGACATTACTCTGACTACACTTATGACCCTGTCAGATCCACAAAAAATACGGATGATGTCCGTGTGCATTCTGTATTTTGCGCAAGGGAACAGCTGACCCCTAATAGAAGTCCTATCCTTGTCTGTTATGCGGACAATAATAAGACATGTTCTATTTTTTTTTTTTTTTTGCGGAACGGACATGAGGACATACGGAAACGGAATACACACGGAATAACTTCTGTTTGTTTGCAGACCCATGAATGGTTCTGCATACGTTCCACAAAAAAAACGGAATGGACACGGAAAGAAAATACGTTCCTGTGCGTGAGGCCTTAGCAAATCAAAAAGATATTTGTTTTGATAGGTGTTTCCTGCTCTCCCCAGCCCCTGCCTAATGCTGTCAGCAGTTTAGCATGGTCAAAACTGCTGACATATAGGAATTACAAATTAAATAGCAGAGATCCATTTTATATAACATAATAAACAGTCTTTATTACCAGGTCCTCTGGCACGTCCCGTCAACAAGCGTCCAAGACGGAATATAACAGCACGTTCATATTCTCTCAAAATCTATAAGGGAGAACATTGAAATTTTGATTACACTGGGTGGGGCTCTAATAACTGTTGAGACAAACCTTTAAGCAAAAAATAAAAATAAAAAAACACTGGCACATATTTTGGAAATCAGCAGAATATAGACTGCCATTTGTGGCAACCTGTATTATGAACTGCAGGCTTCTACTATGAAAACAGACAAGTTAGTTTCACACTAGTGGTAAGAGTTTCCGCAGACGGTTCTCCGGATCCAGCATTGCCAAATCAGCAAAGAATGTCATCTGTGTGTTTAATTCCATGTCCTCTGATACTGTGTCTTAATAATATTGTTATGTAACTGTTATGTATTGCATGTATATGCACTGTGCCTGGTTGTCCAGCAGTAGGCAGTGTATCTGGCAGAGAGTACCTTTAGAAAGAATGGAACTTACCATTCCATTCTCCCCCTTTTGGGCAGAAGAGGGCTAGGCCTGCTTCCTACCAAGGGAAGGGTCACAGGAACATAGTCAGTCGAGAGAGGAGAGTCTAGAATTGATTGTGGAGTTGAGAGTTGGAGCGAGAGAGTGGAGCAACATGGTGTGATGAGGAAGCGTTTTCCCCTCACTGCTGCAGGAGCTTTGGGAAAGTAGCTCAGAGAGCAGCCCACTCCTGGGGGGCAGCCTGTTGCACATATGTTCGTATGAAACAGCCCTTAGGAGGCTTGTAATGACATAGTGAGGTGGGACTTTTAGGAGTCGCTGCAGCAGGACATTTTTTTTGTCTACATGCGTTATCTCAGCTCTGCCTTGTTCCTAATCATTATCACTGTGTTTCCTCTTACCTTGATGCAAAACCAGATGGATACAGGGAAGGTCAGGATGGCCAGCAGCATACAGCAAAAAGTGAGGAGCACTTCACATACTCTGAGACCTCTAGACTTCACAGCTGGGGAAACACAATTTTTAGTAATACACTGTAGGTATCAGTACTTAGGAATCATACATTATACTGTCAATAGAAACACAAGGTACCGCGCTGCTTTCGAGGGGGTTATTCCTTCCTCTCCAGATCAAAAACATACGCTGGCCAGCTCAAACACCAATATTCACAGGATGAATCCCTCGGGTTGGAATACGCGGGAGAGTTTTTTTTCCCCGGGTGGACATCTGTACTATTGATATGTTTGAAACATTTTATGTCTTGTGAGTAAAATAAATTTGAAATATACCACTTGGCTGGAGGTACATCACTATTTGGTGTTCCCCTCGATCAAAACACAGGTGTATGAGAAGAGAAAGAGGGATTCATCTTGTGAATATTGGTGTTTGAGATGGCCAGAGTAACAGCGTATGTTTCTGATCTCGAAAGGAAGGAATATCCCCCTCGAAAGCAGCGCGGTACCTTGTGTTTCTATTGACTGCTACATGGTGTGTATTTAACCCACCTCACCGAAGGAACCTGCGACGCAGAAAAGATCATTTTGGACTTACTGAGGAGAGGTATTTTATGTGATTTTCTGATACATTATACTGTGCTGGGATCTGCAGCAGAAGAGCACCCCACAAAGAGGAGAAGTATAACTGTATATAATTGAACGAGTTATAGAAGCCCTCTTATTTCAGATTAATTACTACTTTTGGCTGGAAAAAATGCTTTAAAATGCAAAGTATGAACTGAACCTACTGCGGGAAAAAAGAGTGTTGGTCATGTGATTCATGAGGCAACTTCTGGCCCACCAGACTCTGAGGTGTCATCCATGGGACGGCTACCATTCGGAATATGTGTTATGGAACTTGTGCTCACAGCGAAAGACCCAGCAGGATTGCACTGCTGCATTAACCCCTTAGATGCCATTATTCATAGCATTTAGGTGGTTGGACAGAGGAAGCAGGCTCCTTCTGTCACCCATCGGGCTCGACAACATGTTGGCGGGGAGCAATTAATGTCTTGGCAGCTGAGGACTAACTCATGGCTATGTGCCTATTAGGCCATGACAAAGGCATGGTCCAATAGATTGCCTGTCAGTTTATCACTGACAGGCAATAATGCTTTGCTATAAGGAGTACAAGCGATTAAATTAAGTCCCCTGTTGGAACTTAATAAAGGGTTCACAGTAAAAAAAAGAAAAAAGAAAATATGCTTTCCATAAAAAAAAGGGTGTGAATAAATGAAAAAAAAAACAATGGAAGAATAGCTTTTCTTTCAACATAGCCCTGAAAAAATAAAAAGCCTCACGTTACGTATATTGACAGAAGAATTTAAAAAAATGATGCTTCTTGGAATGCGACATGAAAACCATGATTTTCCAATAAATGTGTAATAATTCTGCATAAGTAATAAAACATAAAAACATTATACATGTTGGTTTTCCTGTGAATGTACAGACCACAGAATAAAAGTAGCATTTATTATATATTCCCCAAAAGATGCAACTTCTCTGTGGAGAAATTACAAAAATGCGGCAGCGCAAAGTCTAAAAAAAGTTAGCCAAAATAGACTTGGTAATGAAGGGGAAGGGGAATAAACCAGGGGTGGGATTCAAATTTGTAACAACAGGTTCCCTACTCAACGACACATGTTTACATATACATACATCATATATATGCAACACACATACACATAAATACACTATATACATGGTACACAGACATAAATACACCATATACATGGTCCACATACATAAATACACTATATATATGAAACACACATAAATACACTATATACATGGTACACAGACATAAATACACCATATACATGGTCCACATACATAAATACACTATATATATGAAACACACATAAATACACTATATACATGGTACACAGACATAAATACACCATATACATGGTCCACATACATAAATACACTATATATATGAAACACACATAAATACACTATATAATGGTACACAGACATAAATACACCATGTATACCCTACACACACACACACCACCTGACTAAGAGGCTAAACTATCAGCGGTGCGCGAAGCAATGGAACTGAACATCTCCAGCTGCCCTGTCACCATCAGAGAACCGGATCAGGACTCAGCCGGTAACAGGGTTCTCCGATCCAGTTGTAATTTTAACAACCGGATCTGGAGAATTGGAGGGAACTGGATGAATCACAAGCCTGGAATAAAGAAACCAAAAGAACATAGTTTACACCCAGATCTAGGAAGGGGATATATATTTTAATGAAAAGTTAAAAATGGCATTAAACGGTTATTGGATGCAAAAAGGGGCCATTCACACGTCCGTATGAATGGTTCCGAATTTTACGGAACGGGTGTGGACGAGGCCGCAAAAAATGCGGACAGCACACCAAGTGTTGTCCACATCCGCACTTCCGTTCCGCGGCCCCACAAAAAAATAGAACGTGTCCTATTCTTGTCTGCAGCCAGGGACAAGATAAGGCAATGCTATAGTGCCGGCACATGGCCGGTGTCCGTGTTTTGTGGATCCGCAGAACACATGCGGACTTGTGAATGGACCCTAGTCAAATCATTTACATGAAGACAAAAACTACACGGATGAATAGTACAGCAGATAAGGAGTCCAGAATGATTTTTTTTTAAATGTTCCTACTGTCCCCCATTCCACCACTGTGCTCTGAGCATGCGTACTGCAGTCCTGACAGTTTATATTGGTGCAGCTTTGAAGGCTGATAACGGGGGAATGGCGGGCAGTAGGAAAATAAAAAATAGCTATTTAGACTACTTTTCTGCAATACTACTTATGTATTACTGCAGATAATAATCCTGGAGACAGAATGCCTTTAATGGGGTTGTCCGATTTTCTCATATTGATGGCCTATAGGTCATCAGTGTCAGATCAGCACCGGCACGATCAGATGTTTGGGACATTAGAAGCTGTAGTTACACTGCTCTGCCGTTTTAATGATGTTGGTGAGCTGGTAAACAGTGAAGTAAACAAGCCACTCGTATGCAGTCTCTTCAAACAACAGATCCCGAGAGTCAGACCCCCGCCAATTTGATATTGATGACCTTTCCTGAGGATAGGTCATCAATATGAGAAAAACGGACAACCCCTTTAACATGTTAGGCTGTCCGATTCCTTACCTTCATCCTTTTGCTCGCCCTCCAGAAGACCTATAATTTCTGTCTCCTCATCTGAAGCCACCACATCGTCCACATCCACCACAGCAGATACCTTAGCGTCATTCTTTGTCGGTTCTCTAACCCGTCCGCTCCTGGATCTTCCTGAGCCTTGACTTCCTTTCTTCTCTCTTTTTGACCCTTGACCAGGAGAGTCCCTCTGTTTCTGAGGAGGCTCTCTGGAAGAACTGCGAGATCTTTTCTCAGTCATGGCTGTGATGGTCAGTGAGGGGGCTGAACAGAGTTCTTATGTGATGCCGACAGGTGGGACATGTCACAAGACAAGCAGTAATTACGTCCATGAAAGTCAATTACATTCCACATTCTAGTTTGTGGGAATTTGGTCATCCTTATGAATGCCACACACCAGAGTCAAATTCTGTGGAATTTTCCTTTTTGCTATATTTTTTGCTCACTTTTGTCTAGTAATATCCCAGATAGAGATGAGCAAACTAGGCGAGATTTATTTCGGGTCCGGTTCGCTGAATTTTTGAAAAAGTTCGGTTTAGACCCGAATTGATTCGGGGACGAATTGAAGTTGCTCCAATTGCCAAAAAGTTTGTATATAACCCCCTCTAGCCTCCTAGGACTCTTTAGTCCTAGGATTTTTAGGAAAACCTATCTCTTTTTGTTTTAATTTTTCTAATTTTTTTTACGTCCACTATCCCCTCTCCCAGCTCTTGAATGCAATGACAGCAACAGTAAATGATGTCTGAGACACTGTGACACCAACATCCATAGCTGGGGGTACACGCACATTTGACAGTGTTATCATACAGCGTGTTTAGAAAGTCTCATGCTTTTTCATATTCCAATTTCAGAAATTGTCCCTTATCGGGGGGCAGGTATGTTTAAACACACAGGGTGTTATTAGATTTTAAAAAAGTGGCTTGGGGGAACATGATGGTTGGCAAGTGGCATTAGTGGCATGATGCAGACCATAGCATGCAGCAGCCGTACACAACGTGATGGTAGGTAGGCAGACAGACAGCACGAGTGACAAGATGGGGCACCGGCAGCAATACGCACTGCATCTTATAAAGCGAAAAACACAGTGCCACTGGCAAGGGGGGTCCTGTGGGTCCCCCTGGCTTAGGGGCCTGGTCACAACTGCAACTGCTGAGACCCCTATAGCTACATAAGTGCCCCCAAGAAGCTGCAGGCTCCTGCACTTGCCCGGATATTGCGGGTGCTGACTCCGGCCCTGACCACCGGGCACGTTCAGACGGCTGTGGTTTTGCGGATCCGCAATACCACGGATGCCGACCGGCCGGGCACCACATTGAAAATGCCTATTCTTGTCCGCTATTGCGGAAAAGAATAGGACATGTTCTATATTTTCTTGTGGAACTGCGGCTTTTAAACTGCACCAGCATGCAGTTTGAAATCTTTGGCGATTTGCTGTAAAACTTCATATTGGCGCAGTTGCAGCCACATTATGGTGACCCCTTCGTGTGTCAGTGCCATAAAAAGGTCCAAAGGGATTATCACTGACGCACAGGGTTAATCCTGCAGCACCACAGTCATCACTATTGTAAGGTGCTGACCATGCATGAGGTTCCCGTCCTCATTAGAACTAGAGAAAATGTTTTCTTGTGTAGGGGGGACTGTGGGAGGGCGTGAAGTAAACTGCTCTGATATTGCTTTACTCCTTCATCCTAAAAAGGAGGGCTGTAAATGTATGGCACTGATTTCTCATGCTATATATTAGAAATTGCTCCTGTGGTAAGTAATCCCAACATAGAGTGTAAGCTCCTATAAACAGTATATATATATATATATATATATAATGTCCCCCCGTATAATATAATGCTACGCCATCCCCCCCTGTACAGCCAGTATATAATGTCCCCCCCTCCCCCCGTACAGCCAGTATACAGCTCCCCTCTCATCAGTGCCAATATGTAACTCTTTCCCCCAGTGCCGGTATATAATGTTCCCCCCTTCCGCCGTACAGCCAGTATATAATGCACCCCCCAGTGACAGCATATAATATACCCCCTTATAGTGCTATGGTGCCAGGTATACAGGTGCTCCTCTGCCCCCTCCTTCGTGTCCCTAGTACTACTAGTGCCATTGCTTAAGGCTCCATTCACACGTCCTGTTTTTCTTTCCTGATTCGATCCTGATTTTTTTCAGGACCCATTGAAATGAATGGATCCAGATCAGGATCAGGATCGAATCAGGAAAGAAAAACAGGACGTGTGAATGTAGCCTAAAGGGAGTCTTTCACCTGATCTGAGCGTCATAGACGCTAAAAAAAGACGCCCATTCCCCCGCTGCAATTTGTGCTAAAGGGCACAGAGCTCTTCCGATCTGTGGCCTGTGTTGCCATGTACCGACGCAGGCGGTCCACATGACATTAACGCAGGTGGGCATAGTGAAGTTGTTGTGTCCTCTTGCACCACTCTACTTGCAGCCTGTGAGACTGAATAGCTACAGATGAGCCCATGATTGCGCCCCCACTCCTGGGTAGCGAGGTGATTCCTTAGGCAGGCACCTACCCTTGCTACCAGCCGGCCCGGCCATGGGATCAAGGTAATTGGTAGCACAAACTGTAAAGCTGTGTTCACACAGTGAAGATAGGGTCATTCTGTATTTTGCAGAACTGGAATGTCCAGACCTCAATAGAAGAGTCCTTTCCTTGTCCATTATGTGAACGATAAAAGGACATATTTTTTTTGCAGAATGGACACACGTACACAGAATGCACATGGAGTCATTTCCATTTTCTTCAGCCCCATTGAAGTTAATGGTTCTGCATACAGGCTTCCCCCCCCCAAAAAAAAGGACATGGAAAAAAAAGGTTGGGGGGAATGAGCCCTAACACTGATATTCTGATCTCAGCCATGAATGTTTGAGACGGGAATACCACTTTAAATACTATTGCTGTGCAGTCCCCTGTCGACGTCTACACAGACACGGTGTCCGGTCTGTCACGTGTGCTCGATACTACGGCCCAGTCCCATTATTTACGGTGAAGCTGAGTTGTGGCAAAACTGCATGCGGTTTTCATGAGCATCGCCTGTGCGCTAGCTGCAGAACAGCATCAAGCTGGGTGTGTTTCGAAAATCCAAAAATAAAGACTATGGGGGAAAAAACTGGGTGCGTTTTTGGGCACATGACAAAAACTGTGCCACAACTCCATGGAAACACCAGCTATACTCCCTTGGGCCATGTTTATACCAGTGTCATTGATGTGCAGAACTACTTTTCACATCAAAAGGCCAGACCACATTGAAACTGCAGAAATGTCACCACCAAAATAGCTTTGAAAAATACAGTAAACCCTCCAAAAAACATTACCAAGACTCATTTCACCATACTGCCCAAAATAGAAGGACCTCTCTATAATTGCAAATATAACCAATCACTCCTCTGCCTTTATTTCAGTTTTCTTAACACCCACCATTTATTCTACTGTAAGGTTGGTCAATTTGAGAAAAAAAGTTACAAAGAAAAAACACAACCAGACAAAAAAAAAGTCCGGACGCACAGGCTGCGCCACCGCCGCCATCGCTCCCAGAAGAGCGGAAGAATACTCTGTACCTCCGCCTTAGGCGGAGTAATCTACAACTGAAGTGATCGGAACATAGCGGAGGAATTACCGCGTTGGAAGAGCGAGACGCGGTGCTCGTGCGGTTTCTGTGCTGCAGAAAAATCCCCGTAGTGTCCAGTAAGCAATACCGCAGATAGATGCGGGCTGATGTGAATTAGTTCGCATTTTATGTGCAGGGTTACTAATGCATAGTGTATTCACCTGTATTGGTGCGCCACTCTTATGGACGTGCGGTGCAGGGACCGGGGAAGTCACGTGACCTTGTCCATTGACCTCTATTAGCAAGGAAAGAAGTTAGATTTAGACTTTTAGTAGGCCCAGTAGCCCCATCATCCTCAGTGATAGCTCAGCTAGGGTAGTAGTCCAGTCCTGGATGTGGACTGGGAATCCTGTGGTGAAACGTTCACTGATAGGTGTTGTGCTGTGAATTAAAGGGGTATTCCGGTAATTTCAAGTTTCTGCCATATCCACAGGATGATGGATAACTATTAAATTGGTGGGGGTCCTACTGCTGGGACCTTCACCAATTACAAGGACAGGGGCTCCATATCCTGTGGACGCCCTCAAACTGTTAGCTCACTGCAGCCCCTTTCATCACTATCAGAGATAGCGGAGTGCAGCCATAGAGGTGAGCGGAGCTGCAGGGCGCATGATCATTGAGGGTCACAGCAGTAGGATCCCCACGATCCAATAATTATCCCCTGTACTAGAAATAACCACGACACCCCTTTAATACCTGCAACGTTTACACCCCGTGTGCACCGCTGGGTCTGTATTTTTCCGGCTCCTGTCAGTAGAAAGTGCTTTTCTCATCCATAAATACGAACAAAATTAGGACCTGGATTGAAATCTGAAGATTTGAAAAAAAAAAAAAAAAATGTGCATGATTCCATAGAAATTAATGGATCAGTTGCTATCGCCCGCGATCCTAGGGAGGCTCGTCCCCACCTGCCATTGGCTGCACCCCCCCATCCGTGCATGGAGAGAAGCAGCAGTGGCGTTACGGGGACCAGGAGCGGAGCCGGATAAGTATATTCAATGTGAGGGGCACATGGGGGAGCTTTTTATATTCTTGGATAACCCCTTTAACACTCAACCAAAAAAGTGCTAGGGCTGGGTTCACACGTGAAGATTCTTCAGTGTTCACACTCTGAAGATTTTGTTGCAAAAAAAGCTGCAGATTGGATGCAGTGTTATTCTTTGCATTGGAAGGATGAAATCCTCAGTATAAAGCTACATGAACACAACCGTATGTGTTTTGAGGTCCGCAAAAAATATGGATGACGTGCGTGTTGCATCCATCCAAAAACCGGAACGGACACGGAAACAAAATACGTTCGTGTGCATGAGCCCTTAGGCTGCTTTCACATCTGCGTTTCTGCTGGATCCACCAGGGGATCAGCAAAAACGCATCTGGTCAATAATACAACCATCTGCATCTGTTTAGAACGGGTCTGGTTGGGTTACCTCCAAAATGAACAAGACGGGTCCAGTACTAAAACTATTGTAAGGAATTTCTGTTTTGAGATCTGCACCCTTTACCGCATTCCCTTCAGCGGGAGTAATGCAGTTACCAACGCCACCCACTACATACGGTATCTGTGTATTCCAGTGCTGGTGCCACGAGGTCATGGCTGAGTGTGGGATATTGGACCCCACCAGTCCGATACTGAAGGCCTATCCTGAGGATAGGCCATCAGTGTCAAAATTCAGGACAACCCTCTCAACAGCCATGTCAAATCAAATGTTGACACCCCGAATCCAGGGGAGTGAAGGACCCAGAGACAGAGAGCAGGTAATTATTCTTCCCTCCACAGGACGGCAACCTGTGTGTATCTGGAGGGTTCCCGAAAGGCCCCCTGTGGAGTCAACAAACCCTTTAACCATCTAACTGTTTTGCCCGAGTCCAGCTCCCGCAGTGTGAAAAGTAGCTAACTGGAGGGGGAGGGGGGGCTGCTTTAGATGGTGATATCTTCTCAATGGTAGCAGCTAGGTGTTGTGTGAAAAGCTGACAGTCCAGGCTTTCATACAAGATCAAAATGACAGCTAAAGTCCAAGCAACAGAGTAGAAATCACTGTTAGAAATCAAGTCGGCAATAATCGCGAGTGAACCCTGTTTTTACTTTTGTTTTCAGCTGCACTCACAGCATCCCGATTTCTATCAGTGATATCTTTCTCTGTCCTGAAGATATTGCTGTCATTGGTATTGTATGAAAGCTTGGAAGGTCTGCTTTCAAACAAGATCAGTTGCATGTTTCTAGCTGCTACCATTCAGGAGGTAGCAGCATCTAAAACAGTTATCTACTTTTATCACTGCTGGAGCTGGACTCTGGCAAAACAGAGGGTTAAGGGAAATCCAAATGCATGGAGCTTTAATTAAGGTAATGGTGGAATAAGGGAAGATGAAATTATAATTATGCTTTTCCTTTATCACGCAGAAATGAACAAGGATCGGATCTTACAAACCTTAAAGAAGGACGTGCGCTCGTTGCTGATTGCCGCCAAGCTTGGCCTCAGCATTCAAGAACTTGAGCATGATTACCGCATGATGATCGGTTCACCCCTTCCAGTCAGGTCCTTAGACTACAGGTCAACCATGGAGCTCCTTCTGGATATGCCAGATGTGGTGAACATCAGCACGAATTTTGACGGCACTGTGCTGTTGTCAGGTAAGTATTCCTGAGGAACTCTTACCAGATACCAGGCCTTTTCTTCTTCTCTTTTTGGAGATTCCTGCTATTGTTATACTCTGGCTTGACCACAAAAATTTAGTGTACGCAGTGTTAAAGTATATCTAAACGTCTGTATCTACTTTATTAAAACATTTTGTAATTGTCATAAAATTAATATTTCTAATATACTGTATTTTTCGCCCTATAAGACTCACTTAGGTTTTAGAGGAGTAAATGTAAATTGGATCTCAGATCAGGCCTCCAATGTTAGTCAGACCTCAGATTAGACACAAAAATAAATCAACTCACCACATTCCGCTGCTACTCAAGAGATCTAGCGCTCTTCCTGACGCACTACGTCTTATAGGGCGGAAAGTACGGTACTTTATTTTTTTATGTCTTCTATGTGAAATAGGCATAGTTCATATGCTATCAATAGGGCATAATTGTCCAGATGAGACAACCCCTTTAACCTACACCTCTGAGGTAGTCTCAAAAAGTGACCCAGTACGAGCACTCGGCTATCTCTGGTAGTCACGTATACTCAGGGGCGTAGCTAGAACTGACTGGGCCCCACAGCAAAATTTTATATGGTGCCCCCCCTTCATGACTATCCTAGCATCCTATATGTGCATATGTAAGGGAGAGTTCACAGGGCAGGGGGCACACACAGTGCAGCATGGGGGGCACAGTACAAGGCAGGGGCACAGGACAGCATAGCGGGCACAATGCATTATAGGGCGTACAGTACAGGGCAGGAGGCACACACTGTGTAGCATGGGGGACACAGTACAGGGCAGGGGGAAAAATACAGCACAGGGGGTACAGTACAGGTCAGGGGGCACACAGGGCAGGGGGCAAAATACAGCATAGGGGGTACAGTGCAGGGGCACACAGTACAGGCCGGGAGGGCACGCAGAGTACAGCATATGGGGCACATGGCAGCATACGGGGCACAGTACAGGGCAAGGAGTACAGTACAGGATAGGAAGCACAGACTGTGCAGCATGGGGGGCACAGTACAAAGCAGGAGGCAAGATACAGCATAGGGGGTACAGTACAGTGCAGGGGCACACAGTACAGGCCGGGGGGGGGGGGGGCGCACAGTACAGCATACGGGGCACAGTACAGGGCAAGGAGTACAGTACAGGATAGGAGGCACACACTGTGTGGCATGGGGGCATAATACAAAGCAGGGGGCAAGATACAGCATAGGGGGTACAGTGCAGGGGCACAGTATAGTGCAGGGGGGAAAATACAGCATGGGGTACAGGGCAGCATAGAGGGCACAATACAGCACAGGGAGTACAGGGCAGGGGGCACACATAGTGCAGCATAGCGGACACAGTACAAAGCAGGGGGCACACACAGTGCAGCATAGGGGGCGCAGTGCATTATAGGGGGTACAGTACAGGGCAGGAGGCAAAATACAGCATAGGGGGCAGGGGGCACGCATAATACAGCATAGAGGGCACAATGCAGCATAGGGGGTACAGTACAGGGGGCACACATAGTGCAGCATAGGTGACACAGGGCAGGGGGCAGAATACAGCATAGGGGACACAGTACAGGGCGGGGGCACACATAGTGCAGCATAGGGGGTACAGTACAGGGCAGGGGGCAGAATACAGCATAGGGGGTACAGTACAGGACAGGGGGCACACATAGTGCAGCATAGGGGGTACAGGACAGGGGGCACACATAGTGCAGCATAGGGGGTACAGTACAGGACAGGGGGCACACATAGTGCAGCATAGGGGACACAGGGCAGGGGGCAGAATACAGCATAGGGGACACAGTACAGGGCGGGGGCACACATAGTGCAGCATAGGGGGTACAGTACAGGGCAGGGGGCAGAATACAGCATAGGGGGTACAGTACAGGGCAGGGGGCACACATAGTGCAGCATAGGGGACACAGGGCAGGGGGCAGAATGCAGCATAGGGGGTGCAGTACAGGGCAGGGGGCACAAACTTACCACTGTTGGTCAGGCTGGCAGTGAGTCTGAAGGTCTGCGGTATTGGCTGGCTGGCAGGCTGCAGCAATGCTCAGATGGCTGAGACAGCGCTGCTCTTGGTTGCTCCTTCTTCCTGGATGTTTGTTACAGCCAGAGCAGGAGGTCAGCTGGCACTACAAGGGAGGTGGAGGGGCAGGTAAGAGAGGCAGCCTGACGGGCAGGCAGGAGTGCAGAGGGTCACATGGAGGGTCCACATGGTGCTTCTGGAAGTCTGGGAGCGGGCCCTGTTTGTGACTGAAGTATTACTTGAAAAGATTGGTGGAGCAGCAGCTTCCTCTCACTGCTCCTCCACCAATCAGATTACACAGTGCAGCAGCGCAGAAGAGAGGTAGGAGAATCCCTCTCTTCCCCCTCCTCTTGTTTCAATGCGCAGCGTTACGATCCCACCCCACCCCCGGAAAGAGAGAGAAATAGAAATATTACCCTGCTGATTTGCCACATCCCTGTTACTGCTCCCGGGCCCCTGCTGAGCTCGGGCCCCGAAGCAGTCGCTTCCCCTATAGCTACGCCACTGCGTATACTTGAATGGAGTGGCAGTTCGCATCTATGTCCGCTGCTCTCTTCAAACGAGGGAACACTGGGTCCCCATTCTCATGACTGGACAGCCCCTTCAAATACATGACACTAAGTGAATAAAAAGTGTTAGCTGCTCGTATCAGCGATACGCCTCCTACAGTCACTGAGCTCATCAGTTTTTAGTGTAAGATATGGCGCCGTGCATTGTATAGGGGTTGTGCTTGGTATCGTGCTCAGCCTCATTCACTTCTGTGGAGCTGAGCTGCTCCTAGGCCATGTGACCAATGAACATGACATCACTGGCTTATGGAAAGCTGTGAGAAAGCCACGGCGCTACTGTGAGCACCGATGCCTTCTTGAACAGCTGGTCGGCGGGGGTCCCGGGTGTCAGACCCCTACTGATCAGATACTGATCCAGGAGAAAGGTCTTCAGTATTAAAATCTCGGAAAACCCCTTTAAAGGGTTTGTGTTATCTTGAACAATGGGGGCATATCGCTAGGATATGCCCCCATTGTCTTATAGGTGCGGGTCCCACCACTGGGACCTGCATCTATATCGAGAATAGAGCCCCAAAAGTGAAGGAAGGCAGACTGCGCATGCATGGCTCGTCTATTTCCGTCGGCTCCATAGAAATGAATGGGAGCAGGGGCCGCACACGCGCAGTACGCTCCCATTCATTTCTATGGGGAGCCGGCTTGGTGGTGACCAGACCGGAGTCCTCCAGCCACCACCTTGCGGAGCTCCGTTCTCGATATAGATCCTAGCGATATGCCCCCATTGTCCATGATGAGACAACCCCTTTAATATTTGCATACCCTCATTGTGTAACTGTAGCCTTCACCAGTCTTCTCCTTCTCTTCCTTATATTTAAGCTGTGGTTAACGAAGAAACAAAAAGTATTGCTGAGCTGGTGTCTAGACAGAAGACCTCCTGCAAAAAGAAAGGGATCTCTAAACGCCGCATAGCAAGACCTGTGTGTCATATGGACCTGGTAAGACGGGGGAGAGTTGCCCCTGTGCTGCCTGCGTCCGTGAAAAGTGAATTACGGGACCTCCTCTCCATATCGCCATTACTGGTGTCTCAGTTGGAAGGCGCCTTCTACAAACGATTCGGCCGCAGTTTTCAGTACACCCGATACGGCTTCTACTCCTTAATAGAAGTCCTCAGGTCCGTGTCTGACTTTGTGCAGGTGAAGCAGACCAGAGCCGGATCATTACTGATGCTTAAGACTCCAGTTACAATCAATACATTACAATGTGAGTATGTGTTATTATCATTGGTATTGCTAATATAGTTTGTTACTGATTTATCTAGATGTTTCTTATTCTTTTCATGTCCTAGGCTCAAGTTTTCAATATTCAGACCCAGGAAATGTCATCAAAGAGACTATCTGTGTTAAAGAGAAAAAAAGCTCTCCAAAAACATCACTTGTCGCGGAGAGTCCATTGCCGACTGTAGTCCCTCAATCTGCTGGCGTTACAGCCCTGGATAAGCTCTTTATGGAAGCTAGTGCGCAATACTTTGCCAGCCACCCATCTGCTAGGAGCCCCAGTGCAGGGAAAATACTTTCTGCAATGGTTTGTTCCCATGGAACAAAGGAAAAGTCATATTTAGGGAATGGCTTAACTTCAACCTCACTCCCAATGACGTCAGCACAGGGCACTGGTTACAAACCAGTCATTGAACCTATCCCAGCACAGGGCACTTGTTACAAACCAGCCATTGAACCTATCCCAGGTTACAAACCAGTCATTGAACCTATCCCAGGTTACAAACCAGTCATTGAACCTACCCCAGCGCAGGGCACTGGTTACAAACCAGTCATTGAACCTACCCCAGCGCAGGGCACTGGTTACAAACCAGTCATTGAACTTATCCCAGCGCAGGGCACTGGTTACAAACCAGTCATTGAACTTATCCCAGCACAGGGCACTGGTTACAAACCAGTCATTGAACCTATCCCAGGTTACAAACCAGTCATTGAACCTATCCCAGCGCAGGGCACTGGTTACAAACCAGTCACTGAACCTATCCCAGCGCAGGGCACTGGTTACAAACCAGTCATTGAACCTATCCCAGCGCAGGGCACTGGTTACAGTGCAGTCATTGAACCCATCTCTCACGTTAACACTGTGACTACTGGCAGTCCGAGCTTAGACCCAGGTACTATAAAGACTGATCTAACAGGACCCAGCGCTGACTGCAGACTACAGTCACTAGAGAAGAAGGTACGTTTATTGTCTGTGGTGATGTGTGATGTGATTGTCTGGTTTACAAAACCAATTTTGCAAGTTCCCTGTCCAGTCCTTTTGAATTATTTGTGGGGAATTCCTCATTTGGGACTCCCCATGAATTAGCCAGAGAGGTAAGTGGGTACAAAGACCATCTGTAACACTGAAGGACCTGCCATGTTCATGCACCAGCTGGACAGCTCATAGATTTCAGTAGGCACCATGTAATGCTGTCGCAGAAGAATTGAGCTTTTGCGGTCGGGTTCCCTGCTAGATTGTAGCTTCTCACTGAGGGTTTAACCCTTTCAGTCCCGGAGGTTTTTTCGGTTATGCATTTTCGTTTTGCGCTCCCTGCCTTCAAACAGCCATAACTCCTTTATTTTTCTGTTCACATAGCTGTATGAGGGCTTGTTTTTTGCGGGACAAGTTGTACTTTCCAACGCCACCATTTAATATTGCATATGGTGTGGTGGGAAGCGGGAAAAAATTTCCAAATCGGGTGAAATTGCAAAACAAAAACGATATTCCGCTACAGTTCTACGGGTTTCTTATTTACAGCGTTCGATGTTCATTAAAACTGACCAGTTGCTTTCGTTATACTGGTCATTACGAATCCGGCGATACCTAATATGTATAGTTTTTCCTGCATTTTGATAGTGATAAAATAATTAGAAAGTTGCCCTTTTTTTTCCTTGTTATATCTTGACCCCTATAACTTTTTGGTATTTAGGTGTATGGAGCTTTATGGGGGGCTCATTTTTTTGCGGGGCGATGTGAAGTTTTTATTGATACCATTCTGGGGTGTGTATGACTTTTTGATCACTTATTATTTAATTTTTTTTAGAAAAAAAAGCGACAAAAACCGGCGAATCGCCATTTGGGCGCTTTTTTCCGCCACACAATACGTCCTATTGGAATTTTTTTATATATTTTAAAAGTACAGACGTTTTCGGTCACAGTGATACCCATGATGTCTATATTTATTGTTATTTAGGTATTTATTTTTTACTTATACGGAAAGGGAGGTGATTTGAACTTTTATATATTTTTTAACATTTTTTAAAAAAATTTTTGTGCTTATTTTAAAGCTCAAATATGAGCTGATATATTGTGTTCTTTTTTTTCTTTATGAGCAATCAAGGATTTACTAGCTTGAGATAAATCCAAGAATTGCTCATTTCTTATCCAGGCCTGCCATCTAGTGGCCAGAATAAGAATTGCACTTTGAAAGCTGTAAACCTCATTAGCGAGGTTTACAGCTTTCAGATCATGTACAGACACCCCGATTGGCCACACGGGGTGTCTGTACACCACCCGGAAGCGCATGCTTCCGGGTAAAGACGCAACTAGATGCCGTGATCACAAATTAGTCCATAGGGCTAATTGGCGTTTTTTTTTTTTAACGGCCAGTGAATAGTAACTGTCAAAAAAATAGAACATGTTTTATTTGTGGCCATTTTTTATGGCCAGACGGACCCCTTTGAAATCAGTTGAAATGTCACCATGCTTGAGCGCAGGTTCATTAGCATCGAGAGAGGAGCCTCTGCCTGTGCAAGAGGATGAGGTGAGTAATTCTTTTTTCGGCTAAAAAACATTATTACATCCAGGGCTGTGGAGTCGGTAAGCCAAAGACCCGACTCTGACTTCTCAATTTCCCCTGACTCCGACTCCCTCATAAATGGCGCATGTTTAAGTGATAACTTTAAACAAACTTTGCATAAGTCAATAGTACAGATATGTCATGACAAAAAAAAAAGTTTGTAATATATGTTTTACTAGATATCTTTACTCTGAACTTTCAGTATCAGGCTTTTCTCTGGGTACAGCTCACTAAGGGCCTGATGTATGAAAAGTGTCTAGGTTTTTTTAAGACTTTCTTTGTTGCCCATAGCAACCAATCAGAGCTCCTCTTTCATTTCTCCAGAGCACTATATGAAATGTAAGGGGAACTCTGATTGTTTTTTATTGGCAACAAAGAAACTTCTACACCTAGACAGTTTTGATACTTAAGGCCCTAGGTGTTTTACATGAGAGGAAAAGCAAACTAAAACATAAAGCATACAGAGAGAACATGCACTGGACAAGTGATTTATGCACAGTTTACTGAAAGTTTAGATATACTAAGAAGTACTTGCCTTAAAGGGGTTGTCTCAGCACATTGATTCACTGGTTGAGAGGCAGTTTGCACTCATTCTGTCTTCTCAGGCTGTGGGGGGGGGGGGGGTCCCAGCAGTTATTACTCTGACCAGAGCGGGAGATTGTGATCTCTAACACAATTCCAGGTAAAACTTCTCAGTCCTCCCAACACTTGGACCTTTTGCTTTCTGCAGGTAATCAGTCCCATCAATCTTCACTGCTCTCAGCCAATCAGATAACAGTCTTTCTGGTCTGCAGGTTACCATAGAAACCTATGTGCAGTGAGAGACCTGCTGAACTGTCTATAGTTCATGACTGACCACTGTATTTAGAAAATGTCTTCTTTTAACTGTCCTTTTATGTTGAAAGCTAATCTTTGTAACTAGTGAGAAAACCCCTTTAATCCTGTTTTCTCTAGTAGATCTGAGATGAGTGCAGCCATTCCTTCCCAGAGCCTTTTCCCTCTGATCTGTAGCGGAGGAGCTTCACTACTGAGCATCTACATAAAGAGCAGCACACAGTTATCTCAACTGAAAGCCTAGATCCTTAGTTCAGGAATAGAACAGACATAGGACATTTCATCATTTTCCCAAATTGTTATGAAAATATATTCAGCACATACTGCATTGAACTAACTGTACCAATTTATTATATATTTGTGGAGTCGGTCCATTTTATACCGACTCCACCAAAATGGACACTGACTCCACAGCCCTGATTACATCTGAGGACCACTATGGGGGACATTATTACTAGGGATGAGCAAATCCAAATGAAACATCCAAAGTCAATTCTCATAAAACTTTGTTCTAGTACTGTATGGAGCCGGAGCTCCGTACAGTATTAAAATGTGAAGTTATTACTCATTCATTTTTACTGTAAGAAAACATTTTCCGAGCTCTTCCGCCCAGTCATTGATTATGCAAAAGAGCATTTACTATATCGCTATTTGTATTGAAGTATTTCTGTATTACCTCAAACTCTGTTCCCTTTCAGTTTGACAAGGATTTCAAGCTTAGTTTATCACACACAAGCGTCAGCTCTGTGATCTCCAGTGATCTACGCCGTGATATAAAACATGTAAGTCTACTGTCAGAGTGGAGATCCCCATAGGCCTTTTTTAAGCAAATGCATTTTATTAGCAGACGTAAAGTCAATTAAAGCAGAATCAGTTTTCTTGTGCCTATCATTGGGGGACACAGCACCAGTGGGATATAGGCAGCTGCCACTAGGAGGCGACACTAGACATCAAAGAAGTAGCCCCGCCTGGTAGCCTATATCCCTCCTACGGACACCAGGCTAGCTCAGTTTTTAGTCTAGTGTCCGTAGGAGGTAGACACTGGTGCTTTGCACCTCTAATTTTTTATTTTAGTTTTATTTCTTTTCTTTTCTTTTAGGTTATCAGGGGGGCCGTCGGCGTGGGAAGCCACACCAGACGTGGACCCCCCTGAGGGTGCCTGGAGAATGTTTTCACGTTCTCCCTGCGCCGGTCACCCGTCCCCCATGGTAGCTGCTCCCTGCAGCTGGATGCCAGTGCCCCACTCCGGTGCGAGGTCACTGAGGGGGTGACCCTGCGCGCACCTGAAGCCTGCGGAGAGGTGAGTATGCAGCCTTTCCCCGGCCCCCCCCCCCCAGGAGCCCCTTGCTGCTCTCTGGGCAGGTTCCCGAACCCCCCCCCAGCACCTCCTGGGAGGGTTTCTTCCCTCCGGATTACACCCTGCCTCGCCGCTCTTGCAGTCGCCCTGGTGCCTCCTGTCTCCCCCCTCTGCGGCCTCCGGCTCCTTGGCTGCAGAAAAGGGGGGGGGATGGGGGGCCGCATGTCCTTTAATCCAGGCCGCGGCTTCCCGACTTACTAGGCCGCATGTGGGCGGGCGCTTCCCAGTGACGTCACTGGGCTGCGCGCCCGCCCGCTGCTCTACTGGCCCCCTCCTTTTCCGGCCGGAGTGGTTGTTTCTGCGATTGGCCTGCGCTCTGCCCCTCCTTCGTGGGTGGTCCCTTGGGTTTATCTGTGCCGGCCTGCCCTGCGTCCAGCGGCCTGTTTGTTTCTTCAGGTCTGCACAGCACCAGTGGGTTCTCTCCAGTGCCGTATTCTGCTGCTCCTGAGTCCGGTAGGCACCCAGTGGGTGACATTCTTCCCTCCCCAGGCTAGCAGTCCGCTTAGCCCTTCACCATGTCGGGTCCCCGGGACGACCCTCCTAGGCAGCATGCTCCTGTGGCTGTGGCGACGCACTTTGCGTGCGCTCGCTGTAGCCAAAAGTTCCCCAGCGGTCAGTCTGGCTCCCTTTGCGTGCCTTGCCTTTCGGTTGGCACCCCTCCCACTGAGGCTTCTGCTCCCTCTGGTTTGGTTGCGGCCTCACCCGAGTGGGCCAGATCCCTGACCCAGGCGATTGGCGACCTCTCTAAGCTGTCTCAGGTCATGATCCACGCCATTGACCGGTTGCCGTCCCAGGTGCCCCCCTCTGCGACCCCTCCCTTGGTGTCGCCTGACTCCCCTTCCAGGGGACGGCCCTCTAAGAGGCGAAGACGTTCCCCTTCTCGGTCACCCTCCCGGTGTTCCTCTGACCCTTCCCCTGGAATGTCCGCTGCGGGTGGTTCCCAGCAGCACCTCTCTGACGCCTCGGGGGACTCCTGCGACTCTGCCTCAGAGTCTGACAGGGAGGACCATTTGGCCTCTGCGGTGCAAGCCTTGGTCCGTGCAGTACGGGACACACTCCATATCCGGGACGAATCTCCCTCTGTGGCCAGAGGCGAGGTTTCGTTTAGTCGCCATAGGCGGCAACCGCTGGTATTCCCGAGTCATAAAGACTTTGAGAATCTCCTGGACAAGGAATGGAAGCACCCCGACCGGCGCATTCCATCCTCTAAACGGACTGAGGCCCTCTTTCCGTTTGCTGCGGAGTTAGTCTCCGCCTGGACAGTTCCACCTACGGTGGACCCCCCTGTCTCCCGGCTGTCTAAATCCACCACCCTCCCGTTAGCGGATGGGGCGTCTCTGACGGATCCTGTGGACAAGGCCTCTAAGTATCTGTGTGATGCTTCCCAGGAAGCGGCTCGTCTGTCTGCTCGGGCTGTGGCCAACTCTGTGGCCATTCGCCGTTCTCTTTGGCTGAGGGCGTGGTCGGCTGACGCCGCTTCCAAGAAGGCTCTTACGGGTCTTCCTTTTTCTGGGAGCAGGCTTTTTGGGGAGCGGTTGGACAGGATTATCTCTGACGCCACCGGTGGCAAGAGTTCCTTGTTGCCGCAGAACCGGCCCAGGCGCTCCCAGCCTTCGAGGCGTTCTAGTCGCTTTCGCTCCTTCCAGGCTCCTACCCGTCAGCAGTCCTCAGGGGGTACTCCCTCAGCCTCCTCTTCCCGGAAGCCCTCCTTTAAGCCCCGGCCGTCCTGGCAGCCGCGCTCCCGCCCTTCCAAGGGCCCTGCCCCCAAGCCTTCTTCCTGATGGCTTTCCCCCACTCGGGTCTTCCTCCCGAGTGGGGGGTCGTCTGCTCGCCTTCAAGGAGGTATGGCTCGCCCACGTCACCGACGCATGGGTACGAGAGGTGGTGTCTTCCGGATACAGGATCGAGTTTGCGTCCTTTCCGCCTCCTCGGTTCTTCCCGTCTCGGATCCCCCACTCTTCGGCAGGGCTTTTGGCGCTTTCCCGCGCCGTTCATCACCTCCTTGCTCAGGGGGTTGTAGTCCCTGTCCCCCCTCCCGAGCGGTTTCAAGGTTTCTACTCGAACCTGTTCACCATACCCAAGAAGGACGGCTCGGTTCGACCCATCCTGGATCTGAGGCACCTCAACCGTTATGTCCGCCTCCGCCACTTCCGCATGGAGTCCCTGCGGTCGGTGGTCGCGTCCCTGGACCAGGGCGAGTTTCTCGCGTCCATAGATATACGCGACGCATATCTCCATGTGCCAATCGCGCTAAGTCACCAGCGCTTTCTTCGTTTCGCCATCGGTTCTCGTCATTTCCAGTTTGTCGCTCTGCCCTTCGGTCTGTCAACAGCGCCCCGGGTCTTTACCAAGACCCTCGCCCCTCTCATGGCTCTCCTTCATGCCAGAGGGGTGGCGGTCATCCCGTACCTGGACGACCTTTTGGTAAGGGGCCGCTCCCTGCAGGATGCCCAGTCCAGCCTCCAGATCACACTCGATCTGCTTTCCAGGTTCGGCTGGGTGATCAACTTCCAGAAGTCGTCCCTGCGCCCCTCTCGCTCCATGGAGTTTCTAGGGATGTTGTTCGACACCGAGAGGGCTCGGGTTTTTCTGCCTTGCGACAAGGTCTCGTCTCTACGCTCGGCTGTCTCGAGGCTCCGTTCGGGCTCCCCCTGTTCGCTCCGCTTCTGCATGCGGGTGCTGGGCAAGATGGTCTCCTCGTTCGAGGCCGTCACGTTTGCTCAATTCCACTCTCGGCCCCTCCAGGGAGCTATTCTGGCCCAGTGGGACAGGTCTCCTCTCTCTCTGGACAGGAGGATCGTCCTCTCCCCGGCAGTCCGCAGAGAGTTGCTTTGGTGGCTGACGTCCCCAGCCCTTCTCCAGGGCCGCTCCTTCCTCCCCCTTCAGTGGCTGGTCGTCACCTCCGATGCCAGCCTGACAGGGTGGGGTGCGGTTTTCGGCGTCCTGACTGTCCAGGGTACGTGGACTTTGCCGGAGTCGCGCCTTCCCATCAACATACTGGAGCTTCGGGCAATATTCCTTGCCTTGACGCATTGGACCGCCTCCCTCCAGGGTCACCCTGTTCGGGTTCAGACGGACAACTCCACCGCCGTTGCCTACGTAAACCGCCAGGGAGGCACCAGGAGCCGCCCTGCGATGGCGGAGGCTGCCCGAATCCTCGGCTGGGCGGAACGGTTCGTCCCGGCTCTCTCAGCCATCCACATCCCGGGTGTAGACAACTGGGCGGCGGATTATCTCAGTCGCGGGTCCCTGGACCAGGGAGAGTGGTCTCTCCATCCCCTGGTGTTTCTACAGATTTGCCGTCGGTGGGGCTCCCCGGATGTGGATCTTTTCGCGTCCAGGCTCAACCACAAGCTTCCCACTTACGTGGCTCGGGCTCGGGATCCCCGCGCGTTCGCGGTGGACGCCCTGGTGACCCCTTGGGATCAGTTCTCCCTGATTTATCTTTTTCCCCCGCTCCCTCTTCTTCCGCGGGTCCTCAGACGCCTGAGATTCCTCGGCGTTCCCGCCATCCTCATCGCTCCGGACTGGCCCCGCCGGTCCTGGTACGCCGACGTGATCCACCTCCTGGCCGACGCCCCTTGGCGTCTTCCCCTGCGGCCCGACCTCCTTTCTCAAGGGCCGATCCTCCACCCCACTTTACCTCAGCTCAATTTGACGGCTTGGCTGTTGAAGCCGCGGTGCTGAGGTTTCGGGGCCTGTCTGAATCTGTCATCCAGACTATGCTTAGAGCCCGTAAGCCGCAGTCGGCTCGCATTTACCATCGGGTTTGGAAGTCCTTTTTTTCTTGGTGCGAGCAACGACGTCTTCATCCTCTCGTTTGCTCCACGCCTAGGATCCTTTCTTTTTTGCAGTCCGGCCTTGACCAGGGTCTCAGCCATTCCACCCTTCGGTCTCAAGTCTCCGCCTTGTCCGTGCTTTTTCAGAAGACTTTGGCTCTGCGCTCCCAGGTGAAGACCTTTCTACAGGGGGTTCTTCGCCTGAAGCCCCCCTTCCGCTCCCCCGTCGAGCCCTGGGATCTCAACTTGGTGCTCGATGTGCTCCAGGGTCCCCCCTTTGAGCCTTTGAGAGAGATTTCCCTACGTCTTCTCTCTTGGAAGGTCGCCTTTCTGGTGGCGATTACGTCCATCCGCCGTGTCTCTGAATTAGCCGCTCTATCCTGTCGCTCCCCCTATCTTGTTTTGCACAGGGATAGGGTGGTTTTGCGCCCTCTCCCTTCCTTCCGAAGGTTGTCTCGGCATTCCACATCAACGAGGATATTGTGCTTCCTTCTCTTTGTCCCGCTCCTGCTCATCCTAGGGAACGCTCCCTTCACTGTTTGGACCTTGTCCGAGCCATCCGGGTCTACTTGTCCCTCACGGCTCCCTTCCGTCAGTCGGATTCCTTGTTTATCATTCCTGAGGGTCCCCGCAGAGGTCTTGCCGCCTCTAAGGTGACCATTGCGCGCTGGATCACGGCCGCCGTCTCTGAGGCCTATCGCTCTCGGGACAGGTCCCCCCCCTTCCGGGTCACGGCCCATTCTACCAGGGCCGTGGGAGCTTCCTGGGCGGTTCGCCATCATGCATCGGTGTCCCAGGTCTGCAAGGCCGCTACCTGGGCCTCGGTGCATACCTTTACCAGGTTTTACCAGGTCCACACTCTGGCTTCAGCTGATGCCAGTCTGGGCCGCAGAATCCTGCAGGCCGCCGTGCGTTAGGCTGGCCGACTGGGGATTTTTCTTTTTCCCCACCCTTTGGGACTGCTTTTGTACGTCCCACTGGTGCTGTGTCCCCCAATGATAGGCACAAGAAAACAGGATTTTTGTATAACTTACCGTAAAATCCCTTTCTTGTGGCTTCATTGGGGGACACAGCTCCCACCCTGATTTTTCTGGGTTGTTCTTTTTCCCGGGCTTGTTTGCTGTTCTTTGAGTTCTCGTTCCCGGGTTCAGACTGGTTTGTATCATTCTGTTCGGCTCCTACTGCTTTTTAACTAAACTGAGCTAGCCTGGTGTCCGTAGGAGGGATATAGGCTACCAGGCGGGGCTACTTCTTTGATGTCTAGTGTCGCCTCCTAGTGGCAGCTGCCTATATCCCACTGGTGCTGTGTCCCCCAATGAAGCCACAAGAAAGGGATTTTACGGTAAGTTATACAAAAATCCTGTTTCTCACTATTTGGCTCCTTTGGCTCCTAACTGAAATGTCTGAGCATGAAGAGAGGCAGTGAGTTGCCCGAGACAGTACTGCTAAGGTCCCTGCATGGACCGTACACGATCGTCATCATTTTCAGACAGCCGAATTCTCAACTTTAGAAAAATAAATGTATTTTTCCTATAAACTGGGAAGCTTCTGTACACAGTGTGCATTTATACATGTATATTAACCCGTTAGTGACTGACAGTCACTAGCGGGACTCGGGTAAGGCTACTTTCACACTAGCGTTTTTAAATTCCGGTATTGAGTTCCGTCATAGGGGCTCAATACCGGAAAAGAACGTTTCAGTTTTGTCCCCATTCATTGTCAATAGGGACAAAACTGAACTTAAGACAACGGAATGCTCCTGAAGGCATTCTGTTCCGTCTTCAGACCGGAGAACAAACCGCAGCATGCTGCTCTCCGGTCCAGGCATCCGCACCAAGACGGATCCGGAATGACCCCCAATGCAAGTCAATGGGGACGGATCCGTTTGGTGTGACACATCAGTAATCCGGATCTGTCCTCCATTGACTTGCAATGGGGGGTCATTCCGGATCCGGCTACACAGAAATACATACATACATACATACACATACATACTCACATACTCCAGGCAGGGATGCCGGCAGCATGTCTTCACGCGCCTCCTGCACGCAGCTATGACGTTTCCCCACTGCGCCCAGCAGAGGGCGCTGTGGGGAATCGTCATCACTGCACGCAGGAGGCACGTGAAGACGTTCTGCCGGCGTCCCGGGCTGGAGTATGTAAGTATGTATGTGTTTGTGTGTGTATGTCTGTATGTATTTCTGTCCCAATGTCTGTCAACATGTGTGGGGCCGGAGCGCTGCTGCGGCTCCACACATGTATCAGCGGCAGCACGGATCCGTTGGCACCCTTTAGGTGCCGGATCCGTGCTGCCGCTAGTGTGAAAGAGGCCTAAGCTGCCGGCTTTTTATGGCTGCCTAGTGTAAGCAACCTATGCAGCAGAGAGCAGGAGCCGGGCTCTCACATGACACCCAGGCTCCTGTTTTAACAGCCCAAATTGGCAGAAGCTCCCATCCAAGCTGTTTAACCCCTTAGATGCTGCATTCAATAGTAACTGCGGCATCTAAATAGTTTAGATGGAGGAGCTTCACCCTCTCAGTAATCATTACCACCATGAATGAGATTGCGGTGTGCCGTTGTCTTAGTTTGGCAGCCGGGGGCCTATTGAAGATTTTGTATATTTATTTTGTGTTGATTTCACACAATTTTACATGTTTGTGAAAGCACAGCTTTATGTATTAAACAGGTTGTTTGTAAGCACTCTGAGGGACTCCAGGTTTCACATCTGCTAACTGCTTTTAAGGTGAGATTTTGTGATTTTTATTTTTTTGATTGATATGTACAGCGTTGGGGAGACACTGGCAATTATCAGAGGAACATCAGAAACGAGGGTCATTTTGGCCGCGGTTTATAGACGAGAAATTTTCTGAAATTTGAATTTGGTTTTCCAGTTTCTGGACAGATGTTCGGATCATCCCAGCTGTGATATAGGAGGACGACGAGGCCACTGTAAAGGGTAGCCTGTAGTCTTTCACAGTTTAAAACCTCTCCAGAAGGAATGTTGGGAGGGTAAAGTTTCCTGAAAACTGTTGACCTTGACCATTTGTTTCTGGAGTGACATCATGATTCTATCAGTATACTTGCTGACATAATGTACGTGGCTGATATTCTTGGAGAGCTGTCGAGGTTATGACTTCTGTCTGTCCTTAGCAATACACAGGAAAGGACCTGCCGTTTCGAGAGATGGGATTTATGTCTGTACTGGACCTTGTAGGATCCTTGGGTGACATGCTTTATTTGGAAGACTCAAAAGATGGTCAAGATTGGCGTCTTTATGACATTGAATCAAAAAGCAAGAAAAATGATGAGAAATTTGGTAAGCTTGATTTACACTTCAGTGATTGATCTATAAGGTTTCTTACCAGGTCTTAAAAGTAGCCGTAAGTGTGACGTTTAGTCATGCGATATTAGCTGTGGATGTTCGTTCTGCTCCCCTACATTTAAAGGGCTTTTTTAGTACTTAAAGAAGTTATCCAATTTCTCAAACAGCCCCCCCATGTGCCAGGCCCCTCACAGGTAATACCTACCCCACTCCCAGCACAGCGCCTGGTCCTTGCACCGCCGCTGCTGCTTTTCCCTGTACACGGATGAAAACATCCAGTGTTGGGGAAGAGCAACCAATGGCAGACGAGGACAAGTCTCCTAAGCATCGCTGGTGACGCTAAGGAGGCTCGTCCCCGCCGGCCATTTTCATCTATGTACAGGGCGGGGACCAGGAGCGGGGTAAGTATATTACCTGTGAGGGGCCCGGCACATGAGGGGGCTGTTTGAGAAATTGGATAACCCCTTTAAGTATTGATGACCTATCCTTAGAATAGTAAAACATAAAAAAAAGTAAAACATAAAAAAATGCAACAGCACTCTGCGAACACAGACAGTAAAATGAGTACATATAATACTGCCATACTCACTATCCACACGATACTAGCGCTACATTGTAAATGTGAGATTCTTGGCAAATAATTTTGTACAAAAATGATCTGTGCCCGTCTGCCATACATCAAGGCGATCTCTTTAAGACGGGAACCTAACACTAAACACCATAGTCACTAAGTGCCATAGCAGCCTCCATTAACTACAGAGGATGCAGAGTGGGCTCAGCATTGTGTGGAACCTGCATTCCCTGAGCGTAATAGAGGTCAGTGTGGCACCAAGGAGGTGTCATATTGTGTGGGCTCGGCATGCATGTGGAGCCAGCATTCCCTGAAATCAGTGGAGGCCATTTTGGCACCATAAGAGGTACAATATAATGTCGGCTCAGCATGCATGTGGAGCCTGCATCCTCTGTAGTTAATGGAGTCTGCTATGGCACTTAGTGACTATGGCGTTTAGTGTTAGGTTCCTGTCTTAAAGAGATCGCCTTGATGTAGGGCAGAAAAATTATTTGCCAAGAATCTCACATTTACAATGTAGCGCTAATATCGTGTGGATAGTGAGTATGGCAGTATTATATGTACTCATTTTACTGTCTGTGTTCGCAGAGTGCTGTTGCATTTTTTTATGTTTTACTTTTCTATTTGCAGCCACACCAATGTGACGTGCACCTGCATACTTGGATGTGCTGACTGACCCCCACTTTTTCTATCCTTAGAATAGGTTATCAATATCAGATATTTTGGGGGCCAACACCCGGAACCCCACCTATCAGCTGTTCTGGGCAATCATTGGTGCTGAAAATTGAAGAAGCAGAAGACTGTCCACTGTGGAGTTTCTGGCACACTACAGATTAGCTCCCATTCACTTGAACTAGGTGTTAAAAGTCTTTACTGGGAAAACCCCTTTAAGGGTAACCAGATGGGCAAATCTTCAGTCATTGATAAGGCACAGGCTGAATCTTCTGTAGGTGGTTTTTATTTCTGTCACAATACATATCCACACATGCCCTCTTAAATTGTCTATGAAAGCAGCTCACAATGGCTCAGTTTTATCTGTTAAAGGGTTATTCTCATTTTAGACAATGGGGGCATATCGCTAGGATATGCCCCCATTGTCTTATAGGTGCGGGAACGGAGCCCCCGAACTGAATGAGGGCGCACTGCGCATGCGCAGCCGCCCTCCATTCATTTCTATGGGGCTGCCGAAAATAGCCGAGCGCTGGCTCGGCTACTTTCGTCGGCTCCATAGAAATGAATGGGAGCTCACCGCGCATGCACGGCCCGGCTCCCATTCATCTCTATGAGCGGAGCGGGGACCTGCGCCTGGTGGTGGCCGGAAACCCGGGGTCCTCCAGGCGCAGCGCTCCCCGCTCCGTTCTGGATATAGGTGCGGGTCCCAGTGGTGGGACCCGCACCTATAAGACAATGGGGGCATATCCTAGCGATATGTCCCCATTGTCTAAGATGAGAATACCCCTTTAAAATTGGTAAAGGGGGTTGTCAAGTTTAGAAACCGCATTTCCAAATACCGTATTAGGGGATTCTGAGTTTATAGAGACGGTCCTTTCTGCTGAAAATCCAATTCTCTTGACCACATTCGAGAACTGTTATAATGAGCGTCTCTTACTCTGGAGGACCTGTACTGTCCTGTGTTACACAGACATCCCATTGGTTTGAAGGGGCACTGTGTAATGCTTAGTTTCCCCTGTGGTGGCGCTTCAGGAAAATTGAACCCTTACTGCTAGGTGTGCCCACAGATTACATTTGATAAGTAAGGGTCCCAGCAGGGTGAAACTGTGTGATCTGCTTATTGCTGAGACATCCTTCTAATACATGGATACTGATCATAGTGGATGATCTATTTAACCACAGTGAGTGTTAGGCTACTTTCACACTAGCATTTTTTGATTCCGGTATTGAGTTCCGTCATAGGGGCTCAATACCGGAATAAAATGCTTCAGTTTTGTCCCCATTCATTGTCAATGGGGACAAAACTGAACTGAAGAGAACGGAATGCTCCTGAAAGCATTCTGTTCCGTCTGCAGACCGGAGAGCAAACCGGTCCAGGCATCCGCACCAAGACGGATCCGTCATGACCCCCAATAAAAGTCAATGGGGACGGATCCGTTTCGTGTGACACAATGGTGAACGGATCGGTCCTCCATTGACTTTCAATGTAGTTCATGACGGATCCGTCACCTGCACACATACACACAATACACACATACAGACATAGACATACACATAAACATACACAGACATATACACATACATACTTACATGCTCCCGGCAGGTCTCCACAGTGCAGGAGGAGCAGGACGGCGCGCACAGATGACGATTCGTCATCGATGACAAATCGTCCTATGTGCACGCTGTCCTCCTCCTGTGCTGTGGAGACCTGCCGGGAGCATGTAAGTATGTATGTGTGTGTGTGTGTATGTACTGTGTGACATGTGTGGGGCCGGAGAGCGGTTCCGGCCCCACACATGTACCTGCGGCAGCACGGATCCGGCGGCACCCTTCACCTGCCAGATCCGTGCTGCCGCTAGTGTGAAAGAGGCCTTAGCCTGATTTGGGCCTTAATGACCAAGAATTCTTTTTTTAATAGGGTCTACCATTCCAGTTGTCAGCCGGGGTCCCAAAAGTCGGACCCACACCAATCTGACATCATTTATACAGTGGATAGGCAATGACTGTTTTTGGATAGAATACCCCTTTAATTTGCCAAGCCAGTAGTTGAATGAGTGCTTGCTTAATCCTCATGATAAGGCGTACAGAATTAATTTTTTCAGGCTTGTAGCTACTGGATATAAATCATGGACTTACTTTTATGCTCTCCTTTTAGATGAGAAAGAACTTTCTGCTGATGACTCAATTTCCAGATGGAATGTCTGTACCCAGAAATCTGAAAGGATGAAACCACCAGCGATAATTTCTCTAGCAGATGGGAAGAACTTGGTATTATTCTGTTTCTGTTATCACATTTTCATGTTTGAAATGAGAGTTTCCAGACATTTATTCTTGCACATTACATTTTTGTAAAACACTATGCATGTTGTTTTTTGTGTGTGTGTTTGCGGCATCTGAAGGGCAGTAAGAGCTGGGTGCCAGCTGTATAACAGCCATTGCCCTCTCCATTGCCATGACGTGCTACCTGTGTTACCTGACAGCGCTCTGTGGCATAATGACGTAATCTCAAGCACTACTTGGGTTTGTACACATTATTTTTGTTAGTGGTTTCATGATTCACACAAAGATCACTGGAGACTGCTGCAGCAGATGGCATTAGATGCTGAAAAGGAGTTGGACACACATCCAGCGAAAACTGTTGAGTAGTGTATTGAATGACTTTCTTATATGAAGGAGAAAACATTGACCCTGTATCTTTAAAGAGTGTTGTGCACTGCGTAGATATTGATGACCTGCCTGGGCATCAATATCATATTGGCGAGGGTCTGACACGCAATCTGCGGTTTGAAGTGGCTGCGTCCTCTCCACTGTTATCTGCTCGCTGTCCTGATCCCTGTGTAATTACTGTACACTGTGTCACCTCTACCATCTAGACGGCGAGCAGGTTAACGTTGAAGAGGATGCTGTGATCGCATCTTGAAACAGCTGATCGGCAGGGGTCTGACCCCCACAGATATGATATTGAGGACCTGTGGTTAGGTTATCTACAGTGCCTACAAGTAGTATTCAACCCCCTGCAGATTTAGCTGGTTTGATAAGATGCAAATAAGTTAGAGCCTTCAAACTTCAAACAAGAGCAGGATTTATTAACAGATGCATAAATCTTACAAACCAAAAAGTTATGTTGCTCAGTTAAATTTTAATAAATTTTAAACATAAAAGTGTGGGTCAATTATTATTCAACCCCTCAAACCACCAGAATTCTGTTTGGTTCCCCTAAAGTATTAAGAAGTAGTTCAGGCACAAAGAACAATGAGCTTCACATGTTTGGATTAATTATCTGTTTTTCCAGCCTTTTCTGACTATTTAAGACCCTCCCCAAACTTGTGAACAGCACTCAAACATGGTCAACATGGGAAAGACAAAGGAGCATTCCAAGGCCATCAGAGACAAGATCGTGGAGGGTCACAAGGCTGGCAAGGGGTACAAGGAGTTGGGTCTACCCGTATCAGCGCTGCCTCCTCTTCATTGTTTACCTGCTCGCTTTAAAGAAGAACTCCCGCAAAAAATGTTATTCCATATCCTGCTAGAAATGTACATGATGTAATCTGTAGTGAATGTAATTTTCTTACCAGTAGCTGAATGTTTAAGTTATATCATCCTGAAGTTTCTTATCTGTGTCATGTGACTAGGAATTAGACCCACCAACTCACACAGCACCTTATGTGTGGACAGGAAGTCTAATTCTCTATGTATTCCTATGGGAGCCTCACTTTCAGCCTCATAGGAATGAATAGAGCAGTTACTGGCTTCCTGTGCTGGGTCAGTTGGAGGTCAGGGAGTTTGTCACATGACCCAGCTACAATAAGAAGAGAGTGGAAACTCTCAATTTCAGCCTCTGATAAGAAAATGACATTCACTACAGATTATATTATGCACCTTTCTAACAGGTCAGAGAATAAATTTTTTTGCGGGAGTTCTTCTTTAACATATGTAGCAGTGAGCAGGTGTAATTACACCCAAGCCGCCCCATTCATTTCAATGGGACAGCTCAGTAGTATACACTTGTATAGGAGCGATCCGTCCCATTGAAATGAATGGGGCGGTTAGGTGTAATTACACCTGCTTACCACTACGTATTATACAGTGAGCAGATAAACAGTGAAGAGGAGGCGGTGCTGGTACGGCGCGTGCCTCCTCTTCAAACAGCTGATCGGCGGGGGTGCCGGGTGCTGGACCCCCGCCGATCTGATATTGATGACCTATCCTGAGGATAGGTCATCAATATATATAACTTGGAGAACCCCTTTAAGCATGTTGAAGATGAAATGGCATAAAGTTAAAGACAACACATTCCCTTTGTATTTTAAGAAAAAGCAATTTTTTTATTTTCATATTTTACATTTTCAAAATAACAAAAAAGGAAAAGGGCTTGAAGCAAAAGTTTGGGCGCCCTGCATGTTTAGTATCTAGTAGCATCCCCTTTTGGCAAGTATCACAGCTTGTACTCACTTTTTGTAGCAAGCCAAGACTTTCAATTCTTGTTTCAGGGATTTTCTTCCATTCTTCCTTGTAAAAGTCTTCCAGCTCTGTGAGATTCCTGGGCCGTCTTGCATGAACTGCTCTTTTGAGGTGTATCCACAGATTTTTTGTGGGCCATGGGTATGTATGAAAATTCAAGAATTCAAAGACACTTGGCTGGTGACAAAAATTGATTACAAGGGGGTGCTACTAGGTACTAACCATGCAGGGTGCCCACACTTTTGCTTTGGGCTCTTTACCTTTTTTTTTTTTTTTTTTTGAAAATGTAAAAGATGAAGATAAAAAATAGTTTTTGCTTAAAATACAAAGAGATTGTGTTATCTTTAACTTTATGCCTTTTGCAGATTATTTCATCTTCATCTTGCTTAATAGTTTACAGTAACAGTCATTTTGATCAGGGGTATGTATTTTTATGTTGTAATATTGAGTGTAGTAATTGTTTCCTTCTAATGTCTTTCTTTCAGTGGTGCCCTGTGGATGTGCCAGTGTCAGTCTCTCTACAAGAGATCCCACCTGATGCTGTGAGAAGGCAAAAGCTTTGCAGCTTATCTCGTATGAAACGTGGCTTCATGATGGGGGTTTATGTGGAGAATGTGACTTCTCCAAGCGACTTCTACATCCGGTGTTATAGTCAAAATACCTCTCAGAAGCTGGAAGACATGATGATAGAAATGAGGTGAGAGATGAAAAATGTTTTAATGTAAATGACAACTTCTTTAAAGCTTTTCAGTATTGTCCAGTGCACGCCTCTCTGAACCCTATGAGTACACGGCCAGTTTTGGACTTAAAGGGGTATTCCCATTTTAGACAATGGGGGCATATCCCTAGGATATGCCCCCATTGTCTTATAGGTGCGGGTCCTACCGCTGGGATCCGCACCTATATCGAAAACTGGGCCCCCAAAGTGAATGAGGGGTGCACTGCGCATGTGCAGCCGCCCTCCATTCATTTCTATGGGGCCAGTGCTCCGCTATTTCCGTCGGCTACATAGAAATGAATGGGAGTGGTGGCTGCGCAAGCGTGGTGCGCTCCCATTCTTTTTTATGGGAGCAGCGGGGGAGCTGCGTCTGGTGGTGGCCGGACTCGGGAAACCTGGGGTCCTCCAGGCACAGCTCTCCCCGCTCCGATCTTGATATAGGTGCGGGACCCAGCACCTATAAGACAATGGGGGCATATCCTAGCCATATGCCCCCATTGTCTAAGATAAGAAAACCCCTTTAATGTTGCTGCCCCCATTTTCAAATGTGACATGTCACTTGTGGTAATAACTTTGGAGCGCTTTCCAAGTGTTTGTGAGATTGCTTTTCTTGACACGTTGCACCCCATGTCAGCAGTATATTTCGATCAGTATATTATGGGTTTATTCTATAAATCTGAAATTTATAGAAAATTTGGAAAAATTTGCAGTATTCAAAATTTTCATTTTTCTGCTTGTAAATACCACACAAACAAGTTAATGGCTAACTTTTGCCATAAGTCTACTTTGCATAATTTCTTAAACATCCTTTTATTTTGTAGGACATTAGAAGCTTAACAGCAAATTTCCAAGACATTTTTTGAAAAACGACTTTTTATGGACCAATTCAGATGTGAAGGGACTTTTAAACTTTCACAGAAGTTTAAAAACTATGTCCCTCAAAGCATTCAAACTGACATTTAGGAAGTTTAATTGTTTAGGTGCTTCACAGGAATTAAAGCAAACTAGAGGTGAAATTTAAATTTTTATTTTTTATTTTTTTTTTTGGCAGATTTTCAAATTTGGTAATTTTTTTCTCTAACACAGCAGATGTTAAGTTCAATATTTTTTATCCCGATTCTGCAGTTTTTAGAAATATCCTGTTCAGCAAATGGCATTTATCATGTAGACAATGTTAATACAAGTTACTTACTAATGTATTGTGATTGTCCACATTATACACTACTCTTTTCCAGGGGTTACGACCACCCTGCAATCCAAAAACGGTGGTCGTACTAGTACACTATAGGAAAAAGCTCCGGCCTGTGTGAAAAGGAGGCAATATGGACAATCACAATACATTAGGAAGTGCCTTGTATTAACTTCCTCTACATGATAAATGCAACTTACTGATGTGAGAGAAGCCCTTTAAAGATAACTGTTTGCCAGTAAGGCTATACTGAATGTTGGGATAGATGTAAAGGTTTATGAATATATCATCGTATACCTTAGACTTCCACACTCACTATGAACAGAATAAATGGCTATATATATATATATTTTTTTTTTTAGATTCTGTTATTCAAATGAAAACGTGTCCAGCCGTTACGTCGTGCCTGATGAATATGTCATCGTTGGTGAAATCTATGCGCTTAGTGTAGATGGAGACGTGTGGTGGTACCGAGTGATTGTCCATGCGGTCATCAGTTCTGAGGAGGTTCAAGTCTTCTATCCTGACTTCGGTACTTTGGCCAGAGTGAAAAGACACTGGCTGCGATTTCTCAAGTAAGAACTTGCAATGTGACGCTGACATTCTGATCCTGTTCAGGTGTTCTGTGCTCTACATGGATCCAACCCTTTACCGTCTGTTAGACACATATTGCACGTCACATTGTGTGAATATGATAGTAATACCTTCTAGTTCTTTGAATAAGCAGCTGTCAATTCTAGATTTCAGCACATTATACACACACGCTGCTCTATGGACACTTGTGTGTGTTAAAGGGCTTGTCCGAGTTATGCATGCGCGTTGTAATCCCGCGCATGCGCAGTACCTTCTCTGAGGCCGATGCCCGCAGACCTCTTGAGGTACTGCGCCTGCGCGGGATTACAACGATGACGGAGCTTCATTGCTGGAAGCAGTGAAGTGAATATTAATGAGGTGGGCGGTCCTGGGCTCCAACTGTCTTGGCGAGCCAGGGCTCGAACGCGGCTGGGCACATCCCCTTGGGCTCCTTATGTGAGTGATTGACACATTATAAAAAACGTTTTTTCAGCATTAAATCTACTACTAGGAACTGTAATAATAACATTTTTGAATTCAACATGCTCAGCTGAATCCAGTAGTGGCATTACCTTTATATGCAAAATTGTGCTGACAGACTCCCTTTAAGCAAGTTTTAGGCAAAAAAAAAATCTATATTTCCACATTTCCCTGGTTCTCTTCTGGTCTTTGTTTACCTGCAGTAATAACAATTTCAGCCCCTCCCCCTGCTCTGCAAATGCTACCCTGAGTGACATGTCTGCTGGGATACTTAGCAGCATGTTGTATGTGTAGGACTACAAGTCCCAGCTGTACAATGACACTGCTGATACACACAGGATCTTCCCCCTACCTTCTTTGTTCTTTGCATCTCCTCCAGATCAACTCCAGTGTCAGCTTTGTGTCTTTAGGGTGAGGAGGGCAGATCCTGTGTCTCTTTACATCTGCTGTTGTAAAGCCTTCAGTGTGTTCTGGCTGAAGGGGTTAATGTTTTATCTGAAAGAATCCAGGGAGAGCAGATAGCAGGAGCCCGGCCGTGGCCAGCACAATGACGTTTCGTGTACAGGCTCTGTGCACGAATACAAGATTAGCAGGGAGGCAAGCTGACATCACAGGTCATGTGACCCTCATAGAAACCTGAGAAACCAGCAGCTTTAGAAGCAGAAAGTGTATGGAAAAGATGTTGTATTTAACTAGTTAGAAACATACAAAGGACAAAAAAATAACTCGGACAACCCCTTTAACAAGGTCTTCTACATAATTCTCTACAACCTCTTAACCACCTAACTGTTTTGCCCAGTACAGCTCCGGAAGTGTGAAAAGTAGCTAACTGGAGGGGGGGGCTGCTTTAGATGGTGATATCTCCTCAATGGTAGCAGCTAGAAACATGCAACCGGTCTTGTATGAAAGCTGACAGTCCAGGCTTTCATACAAGTCAAAATTACAGCTAAAGTCCATTCCTGGAAGACCCTTGCTGTGTGTGGCATTATCCTGCTGAAAAATGCCATTTGGAAGCTTTGCCATGAGAGGAACACACGTGACCCCAGGATGTCCTGTACATATTTCTGAGCCGTTAGTGTCCCTCGTATCACTACTAGTGGCGACCGCCTGTCATATGTGATGGTTCCCCAGATCTTCACACCTGCAGTTGGGACAGTGTGTCGCTCCATAGCAAAAGCAGGATTGAAAGGCTCACCACAAGGCCTCCATGCTTGAACTTGACCTTGTGGGATCCCAAACAGAACCTGGATTCATTGCAGAAGATGATACGGTTCCAGTCCGTAGCAGTTCAGGTTTCTTGTTCATGACAACACTGCAAACTGATGTAACGGTGGCTAACTATCAATGGTGGGACATGTAATAGGCACCATGATAACAGATTTTCTTCTGCTAAGGCTACATTCAAGCGGTCCGCAAATTGCAGATACGCAAAACACGAATACCGGCCGTGTGCGTTCCGCAATTTGCAGACCGCACATGGCCAGCGCTATATAGAGAATGCCTATTCTTGTCCGTGGACAAGAATAGGTCATGCTCTATATTTTTTGCGGCGCTGCGGAACGGAACCAACGCCATGTGCTGTCCGCATCTATTGCGGCCCCATTGAAATGAATGGGTCCGAACCTGTTCCGCAAAATTGTCAAGTCAGAATGGCCTAGGTGGCAGGCAGTTAGTTGAAATGAACACCCTACGTCTCTCAGGCCAATGATGTGTCCCCGCTCAAATTCTGTCAACTGGGCAAAATGTCTTTGAGTGTTTCGTAGAGGCATGTCTAGCAGTCAGTGATCTCCCACCGAGAGGTCTACTACCCAAAAGTAGCCTCTGAAAGATTTTTTATAAAGGCTTTTTTACACTGTCTTTTAGCAAGACCCAGTCTCTAATCAGACCAAACCTGTAATCATTTACATAACTGCAGGATGAATTTTGCAGCAGTCCGATATTTCTCTGGGTGCGTTATTTTTTTATTTTTTGTGAGTGAGTGCGGCAGGAGTAATACAGCCCTGCCACCACTGCAGCACTCTCAGTATAAGGCCCCATTCAGACGACCGTGTTTCATGGCCGTATACAGGCCGTGAAAGCCCGGCCTGTGCTGCCCCAGAGGACGGGAGCGCACGGCGTCATTGGTTGCTATGACGCCGTGCGCTTCCTGAGGCCGCCGCCGTACAGTGAAACACGGTCGTCTGAATGGGGCCTTACCATGATGAAAAAAGACATCACAGCGTGGGAACTAGAACCCGGTGTGGTGTACCTTTTAGCTGCTGGCCCAGAACGTGTTAATGCAACTTCCCTCCATCGGTTTAGTCTTTTCTCTGATTTATTAGTTGTCGTCCTGTAACCAGCTCACTGTATTGCTCTTATGACTGTATTTTAATTCACCAGAGCGTGCTATATGAAGCTACCAGCTCAGGCTGTGCCCTCTGCGTTGGCTTACTTGAAGCCAGTCAAGGTAAGTTACGCACAGGCCATTTTGTAGACATTCCTCAGACCATAAATGGAACAGAATTTTCTTTTAAATTATTTTAATTGAAATCCTTTTTTTCTGCAGGATCAGTGGTCAGTTGAAGCCATTAAGATTTTCCAAAATCAGTGTGCACGTGGCCCCTTGGTTGGAGTGGTGCTTCAGTACGTTTCAGACCAGTTGTGCTTGTTTCTATGCGATACGTCAACTGATCAGGACATTTACCTGCACCAAGTCTTGATTAATACAGGACACGCCAGCTTGGCTGAAGACCCCGGGTTTTACAAGGCAAGCGAGAGTTAGGTTAATTTATAAATGTCTATTTTATGTATGCTTCTGTGTATTCTCTATGATGATGGTTTCATTATGTTTCGGTGTACAAACGACTTTCACTGCCGTTACTGTTCGATCCAGACATCTCAGGGAGTTGAAGCAGCACATTTCACTGGTATCCATTCACATTGAGACAGTGTAAACCTAGAGTATAAAGACGTACCAGATATATCACAGTCGATGATGCTGGAGGATGAATTTAGTGCGTCAGTCTAGTCTTTACCACTTTTTAGTTGGCTTTGTTCCGAATTTGGGTGTCATTTTGGTGCAGTGTTGCAATGTAAGCCACATACCTTCCCATTTTTTTCCTAGGCCACACCCACTTGATGACCTATGAACTAAAAGCTTTTCCTAGGCCAGTGACGTCATGTTCATCAGTCATATTGCCTAGGCCCAGCTCTGTCCCATAGAAGTGAATGGGGCTGAGCTGCGATACCAAGCACTGCCACTATACAATGTACGGCGCTCTGCTTGGTAACTGACAGAAGGCCGTTATAAATCTTTATTTAAAAGGGTTTCCTAGGACTCTATGACTAATGCCCTCTCCTCTGGATAGATCATCATTATCTGATTGGTGGGGGCCCAACACTCGGGACCCCCACGATCCGCTGTTTGAGAAGACATCGGTGCTCATAGTAGCTCCGGTGCCTTCTCGCAGCTTTCCCTAGGACATTGACGTTACGTTCATCTGCGACTTCACCTAGGCAGACCTCTGTCCCATAGAAATGAATGGGGATGCGCTGCGATACCAAGCACAGCCGCTATACAATGTACGACGCTGTGCTTGGTAACTGAGGGAAGACAGCAGCGCTACTGTAAGTGCCAGTACCTTCTTAAACAGCTGGTCGGCAGGGGCCCCGGGTGTTGGACCCCCCCCCCGATCAGATACTGATGGCCTATCCAGAAGACTCCTTTAATATACAAATATACAAAACTCCTTTAATATACAAATAAGGGTTAAATATGAGTGTGCGTGAGAAGAATGGCGACATCACTGGAGGAGATTCAATATATCACCTATGTAAGTGGCATGTTATGAAAAGTGCATGCAAAATTCACATGTCTCATGTGCTGCACCTAAAAGTCATCTCAATACCATAAATAACCATGCAAGTATGAAAGTAGCCTAAAGGAGGTCTGATAAGCTTCACAGGAACATGCACCTGGTTCTGTGGTCTATGCAGTACATTCTTGAAGGGGTTACCCGGGAAATGATATTGATGACCTATCCTGTGACACTCGGCACGCCCACCGATTAGCTGTTTCTGGAAGCTGTGGCACTCACTGGAGTTGATGTACATAGCATAGTGGCAGTGCTTGGTATTGCAGCTCAGCCCCATTGACTTTAATGGGGCTGAGTTGCAACTAGGCCATGTGACTGATGTATGTGACATCACTGGACTCGGAAGAGGACTAAGCACTCACAGAGTTCAAACGGCTGACTGGCCCACAATCTGATATTGATGACCTAAGCTGAGGATAGGTCATCAGTATCTTTTTCCGGATAACCCCTTTAACCACCTAACTGCAGTGGGAAAAGTAGCTAACTGGAGGGGGGAAGGCTGCTTTAGATGGTGCTATCTGCTGAATGGTAGCAGCTAGAAACATACAACTTGTCTTGTTTGAAAGCTGACAGTCCAGGGCTTTCATACATGACAGCTAAAGTCCAAGGAACAGAAGAGAAATCACTGCTATAATTCAAGTTGGGAATAATCACAGGTAAAACCTGTTTTTACTTTCACTTTCAGCTGCATTCACAGCATCCTGATTTCTATCAGTGATATCTTCCTGTGTCCTGAACATATGCTGTAATTTTGGTATTGTCTGAAAGCCTGGAATGCCAGCTTTCAAACAAGTTCAGTTGCATATTTCTAGCTGCTACCATATAGGAGGTAGTAGCATCTAAAGCAGCTTCCCCCCTCCAGTTAAAGGGGTTCTGCAGGTTTTAATATCTGATGATCTATCCTCTGGATAGATCATCAGTATCTGACCGGCGGCGGTCCGACACCCAGGGCCCCCGCCGATCAGCTGTTTGAGAAGGCAGCGGCGCTACAGGAGCGCCGCGGCCTTCTCAGTGTTTACCCGCAGGCCAGTGACGTCACGACTAGTATCACTGGCCTGGGCGGGGCTAAGCTCTGTTCACATGAATGGAGCTTAGCCCCGCCCAGGCCAGTGATACTAGTCGTGACGTCACTGGCCTGCGGGTAAACACTGAGAAGGCCGCGGCGCTCCTGTAGCGCCGCTGCCTTCTCAAACAGCTGATCGGCAGGGGCCCCGGGTGTCGGGCCGCCGCCGATCAGATACTGATGATCTATCCAGAGGATAGATCATCAGATATTAAAACCTGCAGAACCCCTTTAAGTACTTTCCCCACTGCTGGAGCTGGACTCTTGCAAAACAATTAGGGGGTTAAACAGAATTCAAAACCAAAGTACAAACAGGTTCACATTGAATCCTGGATAAGATTACCCATGTAAATAACATTGCTATTTCTCCCTTTACAGACACGTAATCCATTTGTGCACTACCTCACTCAGTCTTCAGAGCAACCACAAGAGATATCCAAGGACACTTCAGTGCAGAGTGAAAGTAGTACAGCGGCACCTCTGGACGTCCACCGGCAAGAACCTGAATTACCCACTACAGTATGTGTCCCCTAAGATACTCGGACAGATGTGATTCAGCTTTGTTTTTTAGGCTCTACAGCACAAAGCTTGGTGTCCACTGACTAACATTTGATTCACCAATTTTTTATTAATTTTTTTTATTTTTTTTTTTTGTGGTAAGATGTATGCTTTATTAAGATGTTATGAAATATGTAATGCAGGATTCTGCAGTTGTGTCGTGTGTAAACCAGTTACAAAACTGGCAAATCCCGCAGAGCAAGCTTGTATTGCACGATAAATTAAATAAATTGAGTTATTTCAGGTTTTCACTATTCATCACTCCGTTTTATCAGAACAATTTGAAAACGGCAGATAACGTAGAGAGGGCTAGAAACCAGAAAAACCGCTCGTAATCTACATTGTGTGCAGGTAGTCTTAGTGAAGCTACAAGTATACGTGCTACAATCTTTTTGGGGTGTACTTAAAAGGTGCTGGGCAGTCCATCTGATCTAATAGTATGGGCATGAATAGCTGGCTATTAGCATGATGTAACCATGTGACAGGCACCTTACTAAGCATCCATCCCCCTCTTTAGCTGTAATAAAGGTGCCTCTTCACATCCGTATTGCAGCTGCAAATCTCATGAATGCGTCTAGCCCCAGAAACGTAACAACTACCTATACGCCAAATTAAGTTTATATAAAAAAAATATATAAAACTTTATTTAAAAGGATTTTCCAGGATTTTTTAAGTCATGAACTATCCTCTGAATAGGTATTTAGTATCTGGTGGGGGCCTGATGCTCGGGACCCCCGCTGACTAGCTGTTTGAGAAGGCATCGGTGCTCACAGTAGCATACCTCCCAACTTTGCAAAGAGTCAAAGAGGGACATTTTGTGCGGCGCGCATAATTTTTTCAGCACTAGACCACGCCCCTAACTCCGCCCACTATAAGCTAATCTCACCCAGTCCCCTTACTGCACGGGGATAATAAACACAGTGATGTCAGAGATAATAAACACAGTGATGTCACCGTACAGGGATAATAAACACAGTGGTGTCACCGTACAGAGATAATAAACACAGTGATGTCACCGTACAGGGATAATAAACACAGTGATGTCAACGTACAGGGATAATAAACACAGTGATGTCACCGTACAGGGATAATAAACACAGTGATGTCACCGTACAGGGATAATAAACACAGTGATGTCACCGTACAGGGATAATAAACACAGTGATGTCACCGTACAGAGATAATAAACACAATGATGTCACAGTACAGGGATAATATGCACAGTAATGTCACAGTACAGGAATAATAAACACAAGTGATGTCACCGTACAGGGATAATAAACACAAGTGATGTCACCGTACAGAGAAAATAAACACAAGTGATGTCACCGTACAGGGATAATAAACACAGTGATGTCACAGTACAGGGATAATAACCACAGTGATGTCACAGTACAGGGATAATAACCACAGTGATGTCACAGTACAGGGATAATAACCACAGTGATGTCACAGTACAGGGATAATAAACACAGTGATGTCACAGTACAGGATAATAAACACAGTCATGTCACAGTACAGGATAATAAACACAGTGATGTCACAGTCCAGAGATAATAAACAAAGTGATGACACAGTACAGGGATAATAAACACAGTGATGTCACAGTACAGAGATAATAAACAAAGTGATGTCACAGTATAGGGATAATAAACACAGTGATGTCACAGTCCAGAGATAATAAACACAGTCCTATGGACGCAGAGACAGCTGCCAGAGTCCGTGACATACCTCCCCCCGTTCCGGGACAGCCACTGCAATCCGGCACTGTCCCGCCGGATCCGGGACGGTTGGGAGGTATGCAGTAGCACCACGGCCTTCTCCTAGCCTTGCCTAGGCCGTGTGATGTCACGTTCATTGGTCACATGGCCTAGGCGCAGCTCAGCCCCATAGAAGTGAATAGTACTAAGCTGCAATACCAAGCACAGCCACTATGCAATGTTCGGCACTGTACTTGGTAGCTGTGAGAAGGCAGCAGTGATACTGTGCCGGTACCTTCTAAAAAAAACAGGTGGTCATCAGGGGTCCCGGGTGTTGGTCCCCCACCAATGAGATAGCGATAATGATCACCATCCAGAGGATAGGTCATCAGTGAAAAAATCCCAGAAAACCTTGTTAGTATACAAATAAGAAAAGAATGGTGACAAAACTGGAAGACATACAATATATCACCTATGTAAGTGGCATATTAAGAAAAGTGCATTCAAAATCCACATGTCAAAAACTAGAGTCCCATGGGCAGCACCTAAACAGTCATCTCTGCCACCTCTAGCAGATGCCTCAACCTGAGGGATCTAGCAAATGATGACATGGGGCTTTGAATAAAACGGACTGCACATATAAATTAGGCTGTCACCATTAAATTTGCAGAATCCTCTGCGAAAAAAGACTGAAAGAAAGTAAATGAAGTGGATGCCCGACTAATGGTAGCAGCAGGTCTCTTTCTCTAACATTTGGGATTGGAGAAACCTCTGATGTTGGCTCTTTAACCTATAAGAGGTATCTCAAAGGAGTGGGGTTTTTCCTGTATAGTTTTTGTTTTTTGAAAAATACAGCATGGTCTGGATATGGTGTAATTTCCATAGTTTTCGCTATAGGATTTGAAAAATTGCACAAAAAAGTACATACAGAGGATAGACCTCACCAAAAACACTTTGAAAAGCATTTGAAATACATGGTGTTTTTTATTTTTATTTTTTGCATGCAGTTAAAAACTGTGTGAGGAAAAGAAATGTGAAGGCGGCATAAGGCTAGTTTCAAACTAGCGACATGCTGTTCCGGCGGGTGAACAGCATGCCGGATCTGTGCTGCCGCTAGTGCACGTGTGCGGCAGGAACTCCTCTCCGGCCCCATTCACTATAATGGGGGTGGGAGTTTCGGCTGCAGCACGGCAAACATGCCAAGGCGGCCTCTCAGCATGTTCGGAACTCTGGCCCGCCCCCGTTATAGTGAATGGGGCCCGGAGTGGATTTCCGGCGGCACACGGGCACTAGCGGGTGAAAAGCCTGCCGGAGAAGGCTTTCACTAGTCTGAAAGTAGCCATAAAGCTGTTAGATGCACAGAATATACTGAACTTGCTTGATATATAAAAAGTTAAATGCTACCCCTGGTCCGGCTATAATATTGGGCCTCTACACATGCAGATAATCTTGTGCCCGTCGTCATCTTTACATTGCAATGGTTGGAAACAATTTTTAAATTACACTGCCTGCTACGCGCTTACCGTAAGTAAGAAGACATGGTTATAGCTATGTCCTCATATGTATATATAGGTGAATGAGGAGCCTGAACCTGAGTTACCCTACTTAGAAGCCTTTCCTGTGGGTGAAGATATATGGGATGAGAAGTGGTCTTTGTCTGGCAGCACCACATCTCTTAATGATGCTTTAAAACCACCTTCAAATAATGTAGGCAAACAAGAGACGAAACCCAAGGTGGAGGTTAGTATCTACTAATGTGGTCTATGTTTATGATCTGCTCTGTCCACTGAACTACAGTTTTTTACTTTTTATAGCAAACAAATGTTTTTAAGAGAAGATCTTATGGAGAACAAGTCTCTCAACCCCTGGAGGAATTTTATATCTCTCTAATTGAGTCTAGAAACACATTGGAGAAGTCAGCCGTTCTTCAGTCTCCACCAAGGAAATGGGATGAGTTTGAGAAGACTGCTCAGACTACTAAAGATCTTCACGGTAAAACCTGAAATAATGTACCATGAGATATCTCCAAAAGGTCATCTCTTTGTTTTGTCAATGAACAGATTTTCAGTTTTTATGTTCCTTCCTTACATTGTCCCTCTTCTTTGAGAGGACTACACTGTCATTTTGGACGTTTGTAACTCTGTGGCTATAATTGTGTGACCCCGCAGCCTTTGTTACCAGCAACTGAACTGCTAGTTTATATTAGAGCATGATGAAGAATGATCCTTTTGACTTACCTTTTACTACTTAGATGGAAAAACAGGTGAAACCTGCTGTAGATCACAGAATACCTCAAGCCTTAAAGGGAAGGGTAAGAACGAGTTATGCCCTATGCATTGGATGGATGACTGCTGATCAGTGGAGATCTTGAGAACAGAGGTCCCTTGTACTCCATTCTAACTAGAATAAGGCTACGGCCACACAGTCGGTTTTCCTGATGCAGTTTTGGAAACCAAAATCAGGAGAGGATCAAAAAGAGAGAGGACATATAATGGACAGATAGGATGTCTAATTTTTTATTTTTAAAACATCACTCTGGTTTTGGCTCTCAGAACTGCCTCCGGAGACCAGACCTTGTGCTTGTACCCTATGGCTGCATTCACATGACCATGATCGTTTTGCAGACCGCAGGTCAGTAAAACACAGACACGAGCCGTGTGGACCCCACATTGCGATATGCACCCATTGACATCATACAGGACATGTCCTGTCTTTTGCGATACGGTGGCACAGACGCGTAAGCACAGTGAAGGGCTTCCATGTGTTCCTGGGTCGCGTGAATGCGGCCTAACACCCAAATAATGGATGGAATTAAACCCTTGAGCATCCGAGGATGTATTTAATAAGTCGACTGAAATACAGTGACGTCAGCATAACCAGTTTTCTCAAAATGTATAAAAGAGCGACGTTTTGGACTCTTACAAGCTTTTCTCAAGCAACATAATACTGATGTGATATACACTGACCAGTAAAAGGGTAACAATGTTTTGAACTTTTCACTTTCAGGCCCCATATCTCCCCATCCACTACAGCTTCGACAGTGAGACTACCATCATTTTATAGACTTCTTCCCCTTTTGCTTTAGAATGGATGAACAGACTTCATTTCTTATTCTTCCAAGACACTCACATGATGAAGTTTGGCAATTTTCTTGGCCGAGATACCGCTATCGATGAGCTGGATGATGCTGCTTCTCTTTTCTTGGGAAATCATCTTCATGGCTGCTCCTCGATTCGTACCAGTGACACTGAGCTATTAGAGAGTGTGAGAACAGGTTGTAACTTGTAGTATGCACGAAGAAAAAGATTGTTCTACCACCAGGAGCAAAACAGTAACAATGCAGTTACATGAGAAGAATCTTATTCTAAATAGTGGCAAGTCCAGTTTATGTATGAGATACATGTCCAAGATGATTGTCTATAAAATGATGGGAGTCTCACATTCGAAGCGGTAGTGGATGGTGAGATATGGAGCCTGAAATTCAAAAGTTCCAAACATTGTTACCCTTTTGCTCATCAGTGTATAGGCAAAGTGGGTGGAGTAAAGCAGCCAATTAAATCACAGCTCATTATCATTAGATTCCCGAGACGTCCAATTACAGCACTCGGCTATTTCCGGCACTCCCATAGAGATGAATGAGGTGGCAGTGTGCAAGCCCGACCTGCTGCCCTGTTAATTTTGGGGGAGACTGTTGCTTACTTTGAAGGGACCTTTTGTGTATAAACCTGTTGGTGCTCCACAACATACATGTACATCATAGAGTGCCTTGCCCAAAGGAGCTTTGTGATATACAGCGATCCCTGAAGATAAAATGGCCTCAGGATACAATATTTTCACCATACAATGGTCTTTTCTGACCCATCGTAAGTTGAAACCAGACTCAACATACAATGTCTCAGACTCAGATCCAACCAATCCAGGTCACTTCTCTGGTAAAACAGCTGGATTAGTTGCTAGTTATCAGCTATTCCTGACTGTTATATGTCAGGACTTGTTTCATCTGTCTTAGTTATCTGCTTATTTTTCTTAAATCTTCATTTTCTCTTATCTTGGATGACCTTGTGGGGCTTTGGAACCGATTACTCAACTTACACTGGTTTCAACATACAATGGTCGTCCTGGAACCAATTAATATTGTATCTTGAGGGACCACTGTACAAATAAGTCAGGAGAATTGCTTGGGCACATAGGCTGTGCCTGCGCCATCAACATGGCAAGTCCAGAGTTGACTGACAGCTGTACTGGCCAGGATCAGAGAACAATCTGATCCCAGCCATCGAAACCGCTTAGATAGAAGATGAAAAGTTACGGCTCTTTGAACTTGGTAATGACGAAACTAAACAAATAACCAGTGGGGCCAGACCTTAAGGGTTTAAACTACAAATGCAGATTTACCAAAGGACTTCTGTGCAGAGCCATACTGGGGATCTATGTCCTCGCCCATGACTTGCTGCACACAATTTATTTTCAGCAGTTAAAAAAGAAATCTTTTGTTGTGGTGAGGACCACTTTTGTTTGTTGCAGTAGATACATAAAAGCCCATCAGGTTTCTCATATACATACTGTGCTTGTAAACCATCCTAAAGGATCAATCATCAAAGTTTTCTGGAGGGGAATGTGGGCTAGTTTGGATTACTTAAAGGGATTCTGTCAGCAGGATATTGGGTATAGAGATAATTACATCTCTATACCGGCCTTGCTGCTGTGATTGTAAATATGTAAGTGTAATTGTTATTAGGGCAGTAGTTTACATAAAAAAGCGTTTTTATTAACATGTGAAATACCTGGATAAGGAGCCCAAGGGGAGGTCCTGCGAGCCGTTGGAGCCCGGGCACGCCGCAGATTTTGGAACCCAGCACCGCCCTCCAGCTAATTATGCACGCCCCTTCAGCGCTGTCTTCTCCCCCGGCTGCGGCGCATCTCGCGCATGCGCCCTGCATACAAGAGTCTGTGCCGCAGCCGGAGGAGAAGACAGCGCTGAAGGGGCGTGCATAATTAGCTGGAGGGCGGTGCTGGGCTCCGAAATCTGCGGACCTCCCCTTGGGCTCCTTATCCAGGTATTTCACATGTTAATAAAAATGCTTTTTTATGTAAACTACTTCCCTAATAACAATTACACTTACATATTTACAATCACAGCATAAGGCCGGTATAGAGATGTAATTATCTCCATACCCAATATCCTGCTGACAGAATCCCTTTAAAGAAAAACTCCCGCAAAAATTTTTATTCCATATCCTGTTAGAAATGTACATGATGTAATCTGTAGTGAATGTCATTTTCTTAACAGTAGCTGAATTTTTCCATCTCCATCACCACGACGGCACAAGGAGATTGACCCCTGACCTCTGTAGGGGCAGGAAGCAGAGAAGTTTAAAAGGACACCTCCCACCACCAACACCAGTGTTTCCTGTCCCTACAGAGGCCAGGAGCGGAGAAAGGTCTCCTAGTGCCGACTGGGAGATGAAGGACTTAAGGTGTTTCCGGCAGAGGGTGACGGCGCTCACTTACCTCTGCCCCCCCTGCCCGCCCGCGGTCTAGTACTAACGCTGGGCAGGGGGAGGAAGGAGGACTCGTCCTGGTTGATCTGGGGCCTGCTCCTGACGCGATCTCCCTCCCTCTCCCTCGGGTGGATTAGGCTGGGTTGCGCGTCCGGCGCCATATGCGCGCGAGTGTGACGTCACTTCCGGTGCGACCGGAAGTAGTCGGAAGGCGGTACGAGCGTCCGGAGCGCTGGTAAGTATAAAGCGGGAAGCCATGCTAATCTCTCTGATCTGAGGTCTGGTGAGATGTCTTCAACTGAGCAGCGCTCCCCCAAGGGGAACGGCGTCCGGGATCTCCTCGACTTTCGGGTAGTCACCAAAGTCCCGATTCCAGAACAAGGAATGGGATACTACTCGTCCCTTTTTCTGGTGAAGAAAAAAGAGGGAACTTATCGCACAATAATAAATCTCAAATTCCTGAACAAATTCATACTATACAGGAAATTCAGAATGGAAACTCTATCTGCAGTGATTCCCTTAATAGGGCAGAATGCGTTCATGTGTACCATAGATCTGAAGGACGCGTATTACCACGTTCCCGTACATCAAAAATCTCAAAGGTACCTTCGTTTTGCCCTCCGAGACGGCCAAGGATCCATTCATCATTTCCAGTTTTCTGCCCTTCCATTTGGCATCGCCTCCGCTCCCAGAATATTCACCAAGTTGATAGTGGAGATGGTGGCGTTCCTCAGACAGGAAAACGTATCCATCGTACCCTACCTGGACGACTTCTTGTTAATCGCTCACTCCAGGTTACAGCTTCTAGAGCATCAAAAGATCTTACTCTCCACACTTCATGCTCTAGGGTGGATTGTGAACCTAAAGAAATCCTCTCTTCTACCGTCCACAACGGTCAAATTCCTGGGGGTGCTCCTCAACTCCAAGTTGCAGATCACGTCTCTTCCTCAAGAGAAAATTGTGAATTTGAAACAAAAGGTCAAGTCTTTTCAAAAGAAAAAGTTATCCTCAATTCGAGAGGGCATGAGCCTCTTAGGTCTGCTCTCCTCCTGCATCCCAGCTGTACAGTGGACCCGGTTACACTACCGATCACTCCAATCCTGGATCCTTTCCGTATGGAATCGGAAACAGATCTCATTGGACCGTCGGGTCCTCATCCCGAGTTCGGTGAAAAGATCCCTGAGTTGGTGGACAGAGACAAGACATCTGTCCAGGGGAATTCTATGGAAGAAATCTCCCCAGATTCAGATAGTCACCGACGCAAGCAAAACGGGTTGGGGAGGCAAGGTTGGAGGATATTACTATCAAGGCACATGGCCTCTGGCGATCTCGATCCAATCTTCAAACTTCAGGGAGCTTCAGGCAGTTTGGGAAACTCTGAGGGCCGCAGGAGACCTTCTCCAGGGACTCCATCTCAAAGTTCTATCCGACAATACCACTGTGATCGCATACTTGTCTCATCAAGGAGGCACAAGATCTCCAGTTCTTCTTTCCCTCTCAAACAAAATATTTTCGTGGGGAGAGGATCATGTGGAATCAATCTCGGCTATTCACTTAAAAGGGTCCTTAAACATCGAGGCAGATTTTTTAAGCAGGCAAACGTTGGACCAGTCAGAATGGTCCCTGAATCCGGGAGTGTTTGCAAGGATTTCAGAACGGTGGGGGAAACCGGAAATAGACTTATTTGCGACAAAACAGAACAAACAGACCGAGAAATTCTGTTCCTTAGATCCCCGGGGCGATAGATGCCCTGTCTCTTTATTGGAATTGGGGACTCTGTTTCGCTTTTCCTCCTCTGCCATTAATTCCCAGAGTAATACAGAAACTTCAACAGGACGACACAACGATGATCCTTGTGGCACCGTTCTGGCCAAAACGGAGCTGGTTCTCGGCCCTAAAGAATCTATCGATCGCCGATCCATGGATCCTACCACTTCAGAAAGACCTGCTTCTTCAGGGACCCATAGTACATCCCCATCCAGAGTTTCTGAAGTTAACAGCTTGGATCCTGAGATCCAAATTTTGAAAGCACAAGGACTTTCTGATAAAGTTATTTCTACACTTCTGTCAAGTAGGAAAGATGTTACTAGATCTATTTATCTCAAAACATGGAAAAGATTCTGCTCTTGGCTAGGTGACCCGACGCCGAATCTTTCTTCCCCAAATATCCAAAAAATTTTGGAGTTTCTCCAGAGCGGTCTTGATATGCATCTAAGTCCCTCTACCTTAAAAGTGCAAATTTCGGCACTCAGCTGTTTCTTTGTTGCCGATCTAGCCAGTCACAAGTGGATTAACCGGTTTATTAGAGCTGCCTCCAGGTTACATCCTACTCTCAAATCCAAGATTCCTTCCTGGGACCTGAATATAGTCCTCAAGGGCCTTGCACTACCCCCCTTTGAACCTCTGGGGGACTGTTTGCTCAAGTTTCTGTCCTTTAAAGTGGCTTTCCTTATCGCAATTACATCGGCTCGACGCCTGGGTGAAATTCAGGCCATTTCCATTAGGGAACCATACTTTAGAGTTCTAGATGACAGGCTAGTGATTAGACTAGATCCGTGTTTTCTCCCCAAGGTCGTTAGTAATTTCCACAGATCCCAGGAGATTATTCTCCCTTCCTTTTGTGAAGCCCCGTCTAATGAGTTGGAATGTTCTTTTCACTCACTAGATGTTAGGCATGCAGTACTTAAATATCTGGAAGCTACCAAGGATATTAGAAAATCCGATTGTTTGCTTCTCCAATTTGCTGGTAGGAACAAGGGTAAGATGGTCTCTAGTTCCACTCTCGCCAGGTGGATCCGTAATACTATTTCCCTATGCTATGAGGTTCAGGACCTCCCTATTCCCAGGGGTATTAGGGCACATTCTACGAGGGCCATGGCTTCTTCACATGCGGAGAGAGGAGGTGCCTCTCTGGAGGAAATATGCAAAGCGGCAACCTGGTCTACCGTCCATACATTCATTAAACATTACCGTTTAGACCTTTTCAGCTCGAAGGACCTGTCTTTTGGACGTAAAGTCCTTCAGACAGTTGCCCGCCCTTAACTGTAATTTTGTAAATCTCCTTGTGCCGTCGTGGTGATGGAGATGGAAAGCCGGAATTAGACTTAACGGTAATTCATTTTCCATGACATCACCACGACGGCATGGGTTTTTTCCCTTCCCCGTTATTTCGTTTTGCTCGGTATAAAGTAATATCGTGCATTTTTCAAAAAAAAAAAAAAAAGTATTTTCTCATGTAATTTTCACCGGTGTGGCTCTGTGATTTGGTATACACTGGTGTTGGTGGTGGGAGGTGTCCTTTTAAACTTCTCTGCTTCCTGCCCCTACAGAGGTCAGGGGTCAATCTCCTTGTGCCGTCGTCGTGATGTCATGGAAAATGAATTACCGGTAAGTCTAATTCCGGCTTTTAGTTATATCATCCTGAAGTTTCTTATCTGTGTCATGTGACTAGGAATTAGACCCACCAACTCACACAGAGACTTATGTGTGGACACAAAGTCTAATTCTCTATGTATTCCTATGGGAGCCTCACTTTCAGTCTCATAGGAATACATAGAGCAGTGACTGTCTTCCTGTCCTGGGTCAGTTGGAGGTCAGGGAGTTGGTCACATGACCCAGCTACAATTAGAAGAGAGTGGAAACTCTCAATTTCAGCCTCTGATAAGAAAATGACATTCACTACAGATTATATCATGCACCTTTCTAACAGGTCAGAGAATACATTTTTTGCGGGAGTTCTTCTTTAATATTCCAATTGTGAAGAATTGATTTTTATTTCTTTCTTCTGCAGATCGCTCTCCACCTGTAACCCCAAAAGAAGAAAAACCGCAATCACTGGAAGATAACTACTTGTTTAATGAATCCTCAAGTCTCAATCAAACAGTAAGAGGTGGTAACCCGCTCATGGGATTTCAGAAATTTCACATCCCAAGGAGTTCAGCAACAGTAGCCCTTGGACCTGCAGCCCGGCTAGCTGCCACTCCTGGAAGTCTTCTGCACTGGGTGGCCGAGCCAGGGAAATTGTAACTGATCACATGTGATGGGGACTTCCTAATGATTGTCTTAGGATTCTGGATGTTTTCTGCGTTTTCAGTTTGTTCTGTTTTATGTGTTTGTTTTCTCTTAAAAAAAAAAAAATTCCTTTTCTGTTTGATTGCCCCAGTTTCCAAATGATGGTCAGAAAATTAAAGTTGCTTGAATATTTGTGATCTGAAATGTGATTAGTGTTTAGTTGCATTTTGTATTTGAACGCTGTGTTGTATACTGAGCAGTGCGCTCCCAAACACAAAAGCGCTGCTTCCACATTGATGGGGGGGTGCTAGGAACCCAGGGACGATATTACAGGGTTCCCTGTGTGGGGGGAGCTTGGAGCTATCTGTGTCTTCTTTGCCTGTCTGTCCTATCTAACAATCTACTGATCAATACCATTAGATCATTATCATCAGTAATCTGTAAAGACTGTTTTTGTGGTTATTAATGGTACATACTCAGATTGGGTCACTGTCACTAGTGGGGTACCACAGGGGTCAGTATTGGGCCCTATTCTCTTCAATATATTTATTAATGATCTTGTAGAAGGCTTGCACAGTAAAATATCAATTTTTGCAGATGACACTAAACTGTGTAAAGTAATTAACACAGAAGAGGACAGTACACTGCTACAGATGGATCTGGATAGACTGGAGGCTTGGGCAGAGAAGTGGCAGATGAGGTTTAACACTGACAAATGTAACATATGGGAAGGAATAATGCAAGTCACCAGTACATACTAAATGGTAAAACATTGGGTAACTCTGACATGGAAAAGGACCTAGGAATTTTAGTGAACAGCAAACTAAGCTGCAGAAACCAGTGTCAGACAGCTGCTGCCAAGGCCAATAAAATAATAGGTTGCATCAAAAGAGGCATAGATGCCCGTGATGAGAACATAGTCCTGCCACTTTACAAATCACTAGTCAGACCACATATGGAGTACTGTGTACAGTTCTGGGCTCCTGTGAACAAGGCAGACATAGCAGAGCTGGAGAGGGTTCAGAGGAGGGCAACTAAAGTCATAGCTGGAATGGGTGGACTACAGTACCCAGAAAGATTATCAAAATTAGGGTTATTTACTTTAGAAAAAAGACGACTGAGGGGAGATCTAATAACTATGTATAAATATATCAGGGGTCAGTACAGAGATCTCTCCCATGATCTCTTTATCCCAAGGACAGTAACCATGACGAGGGGACATCCTCTGCGCCTGGAGGAAAGAAGGTTTGTTCACAAAAATAGAAGAGGATTCTTTACGGTAAGAGCAGTGAGACTATGGAACTCTCTGCCTGAGGAGGTGGTGATCGTAAGTTCAGTAAAAGAGTTCAAGAGGGGCCTGGATGTATTTCTGGAGGGTAATAATATTACAGGTTATAGTTACTAGAGAGGGGTCGTTGTTGATCCAGGGAGTTATTCTGATTGCCTGATTGGAGTCGGGAAGGAATTTTTTCCCCTAAAGTGAGGAAAATTGGCTTCTACCGCACAGGGGTTTTTTGCCTTCCTCTGGATCAACTTGTAGGAAAACAGGTCGAACTGGATGGACAGATGTCTTTTTTTCGGCCTTATAAACTATGTTACTATGTTACTATGTTTTACACAGCCTGATTTTTTTGGCAGATGATCGCTAACCAGTGTTCGTATTAACGCTCATTAGCGATCATCTTGCCGCCATTTGAGCAATCATCGGGCAATCCAAATCTTTTGACGTGTTGAAAAATTATCGTTTGCAGGCGGCAGATTGTGGTGTCTAATAACAATTATATACAACATACAGCATGGAGATGAGTGATGGCATAGTGATCGCTCCTCCCCATGCTGGAGCGGTCTCCTCCGCTAGCGAGCAGGCGACAAACGTCTGCCACATCGGGCTGTGTAATACAGCCTTAAGGATTTGAGTCAGTTGTAATTTGCACACATCTATGACCTGTGGGTGTTTCCCGGCCATCTATAGACGATATTCTGCCGAATATTGCCTGTGTCTTCACACGTTTCTGTGGCTGATGTTTTCTATGACTTAGAGGTACAGATATAGGATCCAGTACAGTGGTATTACCGTGGACCTGCAGCTATATACAGTGGTCCCTCAAGTTACAATATTAATTGGTTCCAGGACAACCATTGTAAGTTGAGTATTCGGATCCAAAGCCTGAAAATGTCATCCAAGATAAGAGAAAATGAAGAGTTAAAGGGGTTGTCCGAGTTATGAAAAAAAAAATGTAGTACTTTAAATCTGATGGGCAGCAATATATAACTAAGTTAAGCAAGTTTTAGGCAAAAAAAAAATCTATATTTCCTCATTTCCCTGGTTCTCTTCTGGTCTTTGTTTACCTGCAGTAATAACAATCTCTGCCCCCCCCCCTGCTCTGCAAATGCTGCCCTGAGTGACATGTCTGCTGGGATACTCAGCAGCATGTTGTATGTGTAGGACTACAAGTCCCAGCTGTACAGTGACACTGCTGATACACACAGGATCTTACCCCTACCTTCTTTGTTCTTTGCATCTCCTCCAGATCAGCTCCAGTATCAGCTCTGTGTCTGTAGGGTGAGGAGAGCAGACCCTGTGTCTCTTTACATCGGCAGCTGCTGTTGTAAAGCCTTCAGTGTGTTCTGGCTGAAAGGGGTTAATGTTTTATTTGAAAGAATCCAGGAAGAGAGCAGATAGCAGGAGCCCAGTAGAGCGGGGGGGGGGGGGGGGGGGGGGGGGGGCGTGGCCAGCACAGTGACTCTTGTGTACAGGCTCTGTGCACAAATACAAGATTAGCAGGGAGGCAAGCTGACATCACAGGTCATGTGACCCTCATTGAAACCTGAGAAACCAGCAGCTTTAGAAGCTGAAAGTGTGTGGAAAAGCTGTTGTATTTGACTAGTTAGAAACATACAAAGGACAAAAAAATAACTCGGACAACCACTTTAAGACAAATAAACAGATAACTAAGACAGATAAAACAAGTCCTTACATATCACAGTCAGGAATAGCTGCTAACTAGCAACTAATATAACTATTTTACCAGAGAAGCGACCTGGATTGGTTGGATCTGAGTCTGAGACATTGTATGTTGTCTAGATTCAATTTACGATGGGTCAAAAAAGACCGTTGTATGTTGAAAATATTGTATCCTGAGGCCATTGTATCTTGAGGGATCACTGTACATGTGACCTATAATCTCTGTTGTTCCAATATGCCATGTTAAGTAGCATTCCTCTGATATCCCCTTAGGATTTTGCTGGTATCCACATTTAGTACATAGATTAGTAGAGCCTCTTGAAGGTGAAGATGTAAACATTTGACGGTTGCATTCATCATCAATGTAGAGCCGCCCAATATTAGACAGAGAATTGTTGGAGCAGTGGCATACGCTCAAGGAGGCAGGGTCAACCCTGTAAAATAAGGCCAGATTTCGGCGGGCGCATGCGGCCATGCTTGGGCTTGAGACTGGTGCGACACATCATCAGGTCACTGCAGTGTTTCTACTAGTTCCTTGGGTGTTGCAATGTGTACAGTGTTAACTTTACTATTGATTTTAGCAATGCATTACCTTACACCAGGGAGAATAAACCAGTGTGTACTAACAGACCAGCGAGAATAACGGTTGTGTTACAGTGTAGATTGGGGGCACCGGCACCTGGTTGAGGGGTTGCAACATTTGGACAATTACTGCGGCCTCACAGCATACCAAGCACAGCAGTGTACACTGTATAATCCCTGTGCTTGGTATTGCAGCCCAGGCCCACAGCCACAAGTGCCACGGGCTCTTTAAATAGCTGATCGGCGGGGGGTACCTGGTACCTCAGACCCAACAATCAGAAATTGGTGAGGATAGATCAGCCATATTTGAGTCCTGGGCAGCCCCTTTAAGCTAAAAATACTGGAGCAAAGTACTGAATTCAGATTATTGATCAATGGAGCATCAAATGGAGCATTCACTTTTTATATAGCATATGTAGTATGTTAGAGTACATCATAGCATGAAGAATACAACAGGACTTCAGGGTCTGCAGGGGTCACAGTTTATGCCAAACTTACAAAAATAAATGTTCTTTTCATCTTTTTCTCCTGAACTAAGTATAACATAAAAAACAAAAGAACTCAATTATGTTGCAAAAATACTGTTATAGACAAAAAAAATCATGTGCAGCAGAAGACATCAGTATATTATTATTCCTATCACAAATGCACCTTACCAACAACTGGGGACGCGTCAGAATTTTATCACATAAATTCTAAAGTTTATATACATTGACCTCTAGTGGCCATTGCTAATATTGCAACTGTTTTCAAATATCTAAAGTGCACTGCCATCTAGTGGTAAAAGGTATTATTACAGCTCTTCAAATTATTGAGAAAGTTAAAATGTTTTATCAGCTTTTACATTGGGCATGCATAAAATCCCCTGAAGTTAAAGGGACTATTAGGGCTCATGCACACAAATGTATTTTCTTTCTGTTCCATTTTTTTTTTTTTTTGTGGAACCATTCACATCAATGGGGCCACAAAAAAGGAAATGACTCGGTGTGCATTTCATTTCCACATGTCCGACAAAACAAAGGACATGTCATGTTATTGTCCTCATCACGGACAAGGATAGGACTGTTGTATTAGGGGTCAGCTGTTCCGTTCCGCAAAATACGGAATGCACATGGACGTCATCCGTTTTTTTGTGAATACATTTTTTGCGGACCCCAAAATACATAAGGTCATGTGCATGAGCCCTTATTCACAGCTACCCAAAAGAAAGGGGCGGATTTATCATTAAGATTTGAGACTTTTGGGGTGTTAAAAATTCAACAGCACTTGTGCCGCCGGCTTCGCCACTTTCTCAAAAAAGGGGAGTGGCTGACGGCCCGCCACACCTATCATTTTCTACTCCAGTTTTCTGCTTTCTGTTCAGGAGCACGTACTTTCCAGCTCATCATAAAACAGAAATGTACTCCAGCAAGAGGGAGCTGTTTCTGGTGTAGATTTCCCATATAACCTATGCCCATTCCCTGGTGTATGTTATAATTGTAATTATAGGCATAGGTCATCAATATCTGGTTGGTAGGGGTCTGACTCCTGGCACCATCAGCTGTTTGAGGTCTGCAGCCTCTTCCTAGGCCAGTGACATCACACTAATGGGTCACATGCCCTATTTGCAGTTCAGTCCCATTTAAGTGATTGCACACGGACCCATTTATTTATATGGGTGCGCCCAAAATGCGAACAGCATACGGATATCATTCATGTGCTGTCCACATCCATGTGGCCTTGTGCAAATTCTAGAACGTGCTATTGTCTGTTTTGGGCAGTTCTATCGAAAAAGTGGGATACACACAGAGCGTATCTGATTTTTTGGGCGGATACGCCTTTTGAAGACTACAAAGTACACAGGGTCGTACGCATGAGGCTTTATCGGACAAGGATGGTCTATTCCGGGGATGGCCAACCTGCGGCTCTCCAGCTGTCGCAAAACTACAACTCCCAGGGTGCCCAGTCTTGGTTGGCCAGCCCTGGTCTATTCTGAGGATATGCCAGGACACTCATTAGTAATACGAGCACATAAATGCACGCGCTGAATACGCTACACTGAAAACAGTCTTGGGCTGGACATGCAGCCTATGATGCATCTTTTAAGCCCTTAAAATATTTTTTTCGATCCACTCCTTAGGATGCTTTCACACTTACGTTCTTGTTTTCCGGTTTTGAGATCGTGCAGAGGATACTGGAAAAAAAACGTTTCCGTTTACTGCTCATGCATTCTGAATGGAAAGAGATCCGTTCAGGATGCATCAGGATGTCTTCCGTTCTGGCAGCATTCTGTTTTGTGACCGCGGCAAACTGTGGTTTTGTGTCTGGTCATAAAAACAGAAAAAAGCGACTCCAGCACTGAAAACAATGTAAGTCAATGGTGACAGATCAGTTTTTAGGAGCCTAAAAAACTGGATCCGTCACCCATTGACTTTCAATGTATTTAGAGACGAATCCGTTTTGATTTCACACAACCGCATCCTAACGGAAGGGATGCATCCTGATGTGCAAAATCAAAACGGATCCGGTTAATTTCAGTATTGAGATCCTCTGCCAGATCTCGATACCTTAATTAATAACGAGAGTGTGAAAGTAGCCTTAGGCAAGGGCTACACAGCGACACCTAGGCCAACTGTGTTGGATTAGGCAATCCCTTTCATTTCTATGGAATCACCGCTGCTCGGCGATCCTGGCCGCAACAGGTGTCACGTGACCAGTGTCGCCGTGTAGCCCTTGCCTTACTCTAACCAAAAGCTGCCTTGAAAATTGTATGGCCATTGTCAGATGTCTCTGTCCTACCATGGGTCTACTGACCAGGGCCGGTGTCAGCACCCGGCATACCGGGGCAAGTCCCGAGGCCCACTGTTCCTTAGGGGGCCCACTTGTTTCCTCACTTCAAAATTGCAGCAGCCGTGGTCCCTTTAAACATCGTCAGGCCTTGACATACTGCTGCCAGCACATGGTGTCATAGAAAGGACCTCCAGGCCTGCTGAGCGTCCATGCCTGAGTACAGTGGGATCAGCAGTAATTTACATGGCACAGATTACATAAGGAGGAGGCGGAGCTTATCAGCAGAAGACAAATGCTGAGCCTTGTAGTTCTTTCAGAGAACTACGAGGCTCAGCATGTCCAGGTTTTCATTATTGATTACCACGGGACTGTACTGGTAGAGAGTATGGCAGAGAACTACAAGGCTCAGCATGTCCAGGCTGTCATTATTGATTACCACAAGACTGTACTTGTAGAGAGTATGGCAGAGAACTACAAGGCTCAGTATGTCCAGGCTGTCATTATTGATTACCACAGGACTGTACTGGTAGAGAGTATGGCAGAGAACTACAAGGCTCAGCATATCCAGGCTGTGTCATTACTGATTACCACAGGACTGTACTTGTAGAGAGTACGGCAGAGAACTACAAGGCTCAGCATGTCCAGCCTGTGTCATTACTGATTACCAGAGGACAGTACTGATGGATAGTATAGCGGAGAACTTCTCTGCTATACTATCCATCAGTACTGTCCTCTGGTAATCAGTAATGACAGGCTGGACATGCTGAGATTTGTAGTTCTTTGCTCTTATACTCCTTCCTAGTACTGTCCTCTGGTAATCAGTAATGACACAGGCTGGACATGCTGAGCTTTGTAGTTCTCTGCCATACTCTCTACCAGTACAGTCCTGTGGTAATCAGTAATGACAGCCTGGACATGCTGAGCTTTGTAGTTCTCTGCCGTACTCTCTACCAGTACAGTCCTGTGGTAATCAATAATGACAGGCTGGACATGCTGAGCCTTGTAGTTCTCTGCCGTACTCTCTACCAGTACAGTCCTGTGGTAATCAGTAATGACAGCCTGGACATGCTGAGCTTTGTAGTTCTCTGCCGTACTCTCTACCAGTAGAGTCCTGTGGTAATCAGTAATGACAGCCTGGACATGCTGAGCTTTGTAGTTCTCTGCCGTACTCTCTACCAGTACAGTCCTGTGGTAATCAATAATGACAGGCTGGACATGCTGAGCTTTGTAGTTCTCTGCTATACTCTCTACCAGTACAGTCCTGTGGTAATCAATAATGAGAGGCAGGCATAAGGACTGATTCACATATATCCACTCTGTAGCGTGTTCAGTCTATTGTATTTGGCACCATATATAATACATGCAGTTTTATTGCCTCGTGTGTTGTGCAAAATGCCACAAGGGGCCCACTGAGGCTTTAACGCCCAAGGGCCCATATGAACCTGGAGCCGGCCTGATACTGACAGCACTCTAGGGATCTATGACGCTGTGAGTTTGGGTCAGTAGACCTGTGGTAAATGTACATAAATGTACATGTTATGCTCATCTGTTGTAAGTGAAAATTTACTCCCTTTTGAGTCAATAGCTTTGACAAGATCTTCTTCACGAATATTAACCCTGTAAATATATAAATTGTCCAGCAGAGGGCAGCATGGTAGCACATACCCATGACTTTTTTTTTTACCTAAGATGTAAGTAAGATGACAAGTTTGAAGGCCTCCAGAATGTAACTCCAGTCTCATCTGTGTATAGAAGCACATGTACTAAACAATAGGTAATAAATTATCTTATAATGAGGAGGCTTTATCACTTGTAACCCTCGTTAATAGTGTGGGAAAACAAGAAAGGATTGAGGGTTTTCATATCCAGGAATAGTTATTTACTACTTGTGAGGTTCCCTCAGATTACAGCTAATTGCCATGGGCTACCACATTGGGGCAGAGGAGGCCATCTTACAGAAAGGTACTCTCCAGAGAGGACAATCCCTTTAAGAGAGGTTTAGGATTGTGCAACTGTGGCCATCACTGCTCACGTGAACAATGCTGCCCAGTCCAAGAGCAGAGACCTACAAACAGAAAGTGCCTTGGTTCATCGATGCACAGTGTGGATACGGAAGTCTGAGAAGTGGTGCAGCCATCTTGGATGGCAGAAAAGAAGTCCAGAAATTGGCGGATCTGCAACTAAAAAGATGAATAGGAGGTCACCAGGTGTGTGTTCTTTTCATTTCATTTTCATTTTTGTATATATTTTATGTATATATGCAGCAAAAAGGATGAAGTGCTCCAGTGAAGCCCCTTCATTCTGCTGATTCAGCCTCTAAGGATAGGCCATCCATATTTTAAGGAGCCATACAGAATTAGAAAAGCACGCTGCCTGCTTCCGAAAACAGATCCATACTGTCTGTAGATTTTGTGTAGTTGTGTAGCAGTTGAAGGATGAAACTGAGCATGTGCGGCCATCTCAGTGAGCAGAACAAAGGAATAAGAAAAAAATGAACAGCAGGTGGCGCTATACAGATACATTTTATTGAATAACTCAGAGGCTATGCTAAATTTTTTATTACATGTAATTACAAAAGAATTCAAATCCTGGTGCTGGTTTGAAAATTGTAGAATATTTTTTAATTTAAATTTGGCCAAACCCACCATTTTCGGAGGGGCCAGCCTATCGGCTATTCTGTATTCAGCTTCCGACAGCAACCTGTAGTGTCAGTTTTACAGCAGCACAGCTCTTCTGCAGTATAGTCGCCATATATCTGTCTATCATTGCCTTTACAGTCAGATGACTTTATCCCGCAGTATGTGTGCGGGGTTGGAATAAGCCTTTAATACAGAACACAAGGTTAGTCACTGTCCTTGCTTTCAGAAAGTTCTGTGCCACTCGCATTCTGCACTCCCTATCAGATCTGAGGAGCTGGATTAGCGGGATCTTCGGCACAGCAAATCTATATTTCATGCACAGATTAGAGACAGAAAGCTATTTTTGCACTAAGTCAAATTTGAGTAATGTGGAAGAGAAGAGGTTTCTGCTGACATTAAACCGGCAGATCTCACAGGGAAAAGATGATCTTTGCATTAATTAGCCATTTATATGCCGCCTGCGCCAGCTGATATTCTGCATACTGTCGCCGCCTGCAGAACAAAGTATTTATGAGCGCCTGTCAACACGAATGAGTATCTTCTGATACCATGCATTTAGTTCACTTTTATTAATATACAGTAAATACAGTATATATATTTAAGGATCCAATTTAAGGCTCATGCACAAGGAAACCTGGATCCGCAAAAAGAAAAAAACGGATGATATCCGTGTGACGTCCATGTTGCATCCGTTTTTTGTGGCGGATCCATTGTAACAATGCCTGTCCTTGACCACAAAATGGACAAGAATAGAACATGTTCTATTTTTTTGCGGAATGGACTTACAGACATACCATACGTAAAAGGAATGAACACGGAGTCATTTCTGTTTTTTTTGCGGACCCATTGAAGTGAATGGTTGCAAAAAAAACCTGGAACGGACACGTCATGTGCATGAGCCCTTAATTTAAAAGGGATTGTCCAAAGCCTTTAAAAAAAGTTTTCTCCCCATCTGTCAGCCTCCTCATACTGTAGATGGGGATATGTGGCTGCAGCTAATGACTGACCTCAATGGGGACGTGCCCTCAAGCGGCTCTTCACTGCAGGGTCCTCTGCTTGGGATCACAGCCATTTGCTGCAGTAGCGTATGTGACCCCATTCGTACGGAAGTTGGCAGCCAGAGACAAGAATCTCAGTGAAGAGAGCCCCGGAGCAAGGAAACCGGAAAAAGGGCAGCAAATGAGTATGGATCTCTCCATAATTCTTTGGATGGGACAAGGGACAAATTTAAGAAAAAATTAAAAAAAAACCCTGGACAGCCCCATTAATCAGTACAGAGCAGGGTACTGCACTGATGAAGGCCAAGAACCTTGAAAGATGTCTGTCGGAACAGTAATTAGAAAAAAGCCTGATATATGGGACCCTATGGCGTCAGAGGTTACGCCCCTGAAGAAAATGGACTAAAGGAGGAAACTTGAGTTGGGGGCAATAGGGGCTGAGCTCAGAACAGTCTTGATTTGATTGTTACAGGTATCAGTTTTATTTCAGTTTGATAGTATGAATAAACATATTAATAGAGTCTTTTAGCCAGTTGGGAGTTGGTTTTGCTGTTTGCTTGATCTTTCTCCTAAACAGAAAAATGAGTATTACATTTATCGCAGAGTTGTAGTGCTTAAAGGGGTTGTCTTACTTCAGCAAATAGAATTTATCATGTAGAGGAAGTTAATACAAGGCACTTACTAATGTATTGTTATTATCCATATTGCCTCTTTTACTGGCTGGATTCATTTTTCCATTACATTATGTACTCTGTGTTTCCATGGTTACGACCACCCTGCAATCCATGGCCGTGCTTGCACATCATAGGAAAAAGCACCAGCCTATGTGAGCTCCCACGGTTCCCGCCACCAGACAGGCTGGCATTTTTTTCTGTAGTGTGCAAAGATGACCACCGCTGCTGGATTGCAGGGTGGTCATATCCATGGATACGAGCCGTGTATAATGTGATGGATAAACGAATCCAGCCAGCAAAAGAAGCAATATGGACAATCACAATACATTAATAAATGGCTTGTATTAACTTCCACTATGGGATAAATGCTATTTGCTGACGTGAGACAACCCCTTTAAGTTGGTTGTCTGGCCTTGGAGCCAACAACTTCTGGAGTCCTCCCCAGTCACCCTGAACATAAAAATCTCACTCACCTGTCTGCAGTCCCACTGCTGCTCCGTTCCCAGCCTTTTCTGTCCCCGCAGGCCTGGTCCCTTGACCTATGACGCCTGTGATTGGTTGCCATGGTCACGAGAACACACCACTTCCTGGTCTTACAAGGACTGGAAGTAGCAGCGGCAGGACTGCAACCAGGTGACTGGGGTTTACCACTTTAAAACCGGAACTTGCTAGTGTGAATACTAAACTTTACTTATGGATCAGAAGGGATAGTTTAGTCCTGAATAATTTGTGTCCGGATCCCTGGTGAAGCACTACATTTCTTAATTTAATTTATTGACTTTCTGGCTCCGTCAATGATATGGTATTTCGATAAACGGCCACTGTAGCCAATCACCGGCTTTAGCAATAGCAATGAATATCTGAACTAAATATAACCATGGGGAAAGCAGGCACCAAATCCTGGCAGATACTAGATTAGATACTCTGAACACAAGCATTGTCGGCAGCATGACCAGGAAGAAACCTTTCCTCTGTTCCACCTCATTAAACAATCTTCTGCCCAAGTTCTTGATTTGCAGCTTGCCTGACCTCTATTTTTTGTTGCAAGTAATGGCATTGTCTGGATAATTGTAGGAGATTGTGCTGAGCGGCACTTTTACCAAATACACAGAAGTCAAATTCAATTTAGAAGAAAACCTAGAAAGATGAAGATTTAGCCCGAGAAGACAAATGAGTGAATAGTGGATCCGATGACTATTAGTCAGCAACCAGATACTATAAATGTTACTTCTATCTATTGTATTCTCCTCAGATCTATAGCCCTTCAAGACATCAATCTAAGGTTTGTTCCCAGCTCCTACATGGTTTTGTCTGTCGGGCAACTATCTGATTATTTCCTTGGTTATTTCTAAATGTAATGAGAATAACCATCTTTATGACGTGTGCGTTCTGTTCATTTCATTTCTTGACGTCTGCTTGAGAATAGGAGAAAAGGACGAGAGGGATTCATCCTGATACTGAGACATCTGTAATGTAATAAGTAGAGGACAGAAGATAATAACCACGTCCGCACAGGAACTTATGTAATGGAGCTTAGAGTCACTGTCCTTTCATTTATATTTTTTCTTGTATACCAATAGTATAAAGTGGTAATAAGGAAGAAGGTAATGTATCGGTAATATATCTGTCTCCTGCTCTGATCTGCTCACTCTCAATTGGCTGCTAAAATCCATCTTCAACTACATCATCTAGCAAGTTTTCTATCTAAGCTGAGTGTCGGATTATGAATTTTGCTGTATATTGTCCTCCATGCTGCTGCTGCTTCTTAGGGTTTACAATAGAGAGATATGGGAGCAGAATAACTTGTTCTCTATGTGTGCTGTGTATGGGAGACATCAGACCAGCTACTCTTCACCACTCATAGAGCTGAACTCAAGGAAAACTGACAATTAGACATGAAACCTACAGAGGGGGAGACTGGTGATAATTAGTGGATAATAGTCAGCCATAGTGTTATTCCTGGATTTTAAGAAAATACTCTTATGACATCATTGCTAGAGGAGAAAACACAGGGAATGAAAGGGGCCCCCAGAGTGGCTAGCTTTAGGGAACACATGGGGACTCAGTCATTACACTTTGTGTGGGAGCTAGCTGGTTTTAATATTGTGGTCGGTTACTGTGGTATTGTGTTTCTCCTCCCCTCCCATTCCCCTGGTGTTTGTGTTTTCTCTTACAGAACTTACCTGAAGTGGTTAATTCCAGTTCTAGCCGGTCCAAGAGGTTCTTTGCCCAGCGATGGTTCTTAGGGAGTTAGCAGTTCATTGGCTCCAGTGGTCAGCGGCGGGAAGATTCTTCACTTCTGATTGGTGGGATCCATCTGTGGCGGGTAACCTAAAGCTCCCTAACCAGCTCCCTCCCCTTTTTTTAGTCGTGTTGCTTCCATTCTGGGGATTTTGGCTTTGGTTTATATCTATTGGTTCAATTGTGAGATTAATTTATTACGGTAATTCCTGGTTATTGGTCATTATTAATTAATTAATTTATTTATTGAATTATTTATTGGTGGAATTTTGGGTAACCCCAGATAAAGCAACACGGCCTGTTTTTATCCATATTGGTTGTGTTTGGTGTTTTATTCATGAGAATATTATGTGACTTGTGTCTCCATTGCAGGGGATCGTGAAGGAGCAGAAAGGGTCCAGCGGGGATTGGACATGTGAGTGTGACTTCTTTTATTATTTTATATTGAATGTGTTTTATTCTAATGCATCCCAAAGCTCTGCTGAAACATATTAGTTGATAGGAAGAGATCTGTGTGATGAATATTTTGGTGCCAAATTAAGGGTTTTAACTCTTCCCATGTAATTAAATTCAAAGAATAAGTAAATGGATTAAACGACTCCTTTAGTTTCTACATTTTCCAAAATAAAAGCCGAGATTAAACAGAAAATCTACACAATGCGCAACGGCCTAATATTCTCTATAGACTCCCCAAGAATGCAATGCTAAACTTAAGAGGAACTTATAATATATTGTCGGAAAACTTAAATATGGTGGGGCTTTGGATTCCAGGAGGTCACATTTACTAATATGTATATTTTTGTTGGCAGTTGGGGTACTAAGGGCTCATGCACATGAACGTGTGCACCATATAAAACTGTAAAATATACGGTGTCCCCTATAAAGTTGTGCCGTATAGCTGATCCCTCCTAAAATGCCCCACATAAAATAGTGAAATGTTCTTTGCCCCATATAAAGTTGTGTCTTATAATCTATCCCTCCCAAAATGCCCAAGATCGAATTTTGCCCCTTTAAGCAATGCATGTGAAATTGTGCCACTAAGAGGTGCCACACCAAAGATAGTGACCAATTATCTAAACCTATCTATTCTTGTCCTCTCAGTAAATCTGCCCCATCTCGTCCCTGGCTAGCGCAGTTTCCTGCCTCTTGCTGACAGGCACAGTCACATCATTGAGTTTTGCCGGCCAGCACAAGTCTGCAGAACGTGCTGGCGAAATAGGGAGGCACTGGACCCCTTCGTGAGAATAAGCGTAGATAGGTTTTGTGTGTAACTGTGGTAACTGTGTGGGTCTACATAGTGAATGGTAATTGGCAAATGGATCTCTTAGGCTAACTTCACACCTGCAGCTGTCCTCTCTAGCGAAGTTTTCTGGATCCAGCATAGCTGGAAACTACCCTCCGGACTCCCTTGGCTATCACGGCGTCTGGCAGAAATCTGGATACTCCCCAGCAAATATGCCATGAATCAGTCGGACAAAAACTGCAGCATGCAACGGTTTTTGTTTGGCCGATTCCCGGCATTCTATGCCGAAACAGCCTGACAGAGAGGATAGCCACAGGTGTGAAACTAGCCTTAACGCTTATTCACATGGCCGTTGTTCGGCCATGCTCGTATTTCGGCCCGCAAACAGTGGATGTGCAATATGAGGGTGCCGGCAGTGTGCACCCCGCATCACAGATGCAGTCCCATTCACTTGAAAGAGTCCGCAATCCACAAGCTCCAGTGCGGAACGGAGGCACGGAACCCCATGGAACCACTACAGAGTGCTTCCGTGGGGTTTCTCTCCGTGCCTCTGCACCGCAAAAAAATAGAACATGATGGTGCTCGTGCATTGGGGACCGCAAATTGTAGCCCCCAATGCACAGAACAGCCGAACAATGGCCATGTGAATGAGCCTTTACACTTACCATCAGCTAGTGGTCCTCCAGTGCTCAAGACTACATACCGTCCTGCCTAAGGTATCATTTGCTCATATGCCAACTCTGTCTCCAGTATTTTTCTGAAAGCTCTGTGCATGCCTTAGTAAATATGAGTTTCCTTGCCAAGAAATATCTACATAATCTCCCTGGGGTTCTCTGCTGTGTAATTACATAATTACTGCAGCTAGACCAATGGAGCAACTGCATTCAACATCTCTTGAATATTGATTGCCTTGCCAGAGATCTCTGCTGCTGCTAATTTTTCAAATTATCCTTATTATTATACACATAATATCTTAAGAGGGCAAATTATAGAACAGACATCCACGTCTGGCATGTGAGCGATGATCGATGCTCTGCATTGATATATTACTTTTCTATTTTATTGTTGCATTATATGGTATTCAGTGTCGGACTGGGGTACCCAGGGCCCACCAGTAAAAATTATTTTGGGGGCCCACTGTACGGATACATTCAAATATAATAAATAATCTAACAAGTTTTTTATATGAACATAGGCTGGTTGAGGGGCTGTACATTGAATATAAGTATGCAGTACAGTAAGTCTACTGTGTTATGTGCCACTTGTGCAACGGGTGGGAGACTAGGGGCCCACCTTGCTCAGGGGCCCACCGGGGGATTCACCTGTACACCTGTGGGCCAGTCCGAGCCTAATGGTATTATACTGTAGTACCCTTTCACTTGCATCTTCGGCCATGCCCACTGTCCCACTAAACCACACCGTTTACCACTAGGCCACACCCCTTGGTGAGATACATTGAATGTATTACAATTAGACACACCGTTTTGCATCAGAAATAAATTCTGCAAACTTTTGGTGTCATTTACAACACTGCCTAGACTTAAAGTGCCCTAGATTTATCACAGAGGTTCAAATTGTATTATGATTATGCGTCATGTTTATGCCATCTATTGGTTGACCTAGTTTATGCTATTTTTTTTTTTGCAGATGTTTGGCGCATTTTGTCACAGTCAAGACCACAGCCCCTTTCCAATGAAGCCATACCGCTTCATGCTAAACCACACCCCTTTTTTAAAAAAAATTGGAGAAAACATAGCGGCACCAAATTCCGACTACTTTTTTTTTTAGACAGATTAAAGGCACAGACACATTACTAAATCTGGCCCATTATGTACTCCTGGAGGTCCTTGTGTCCAGTGTGACCCACAATCATGTAGACTTATCTGAAACACATGCACAGTCTAGGTCAATCTTCATACGGACACAACATAGGCAGAAGCTGGTAGTGCTGCATTCACATGGCTAGGTGCAGTACTAGATACAGCTCACTGTAAAGAGCAGCGCCTGCTCTTGATAGTTAGGAGACCTGTGTATAGTTAGTGGCCAGATGGCTGAGGATTTTGCTTTGCATTGTTTATGTTTTGCCGGAACTTCTTGAAAAGCAAATAAAACTGGTTGTCACCAGTTGTACATGTGTTCCTGGTGTGGCAAAAAATGCCCATCTACTGTAGCTCAGGAGATGGTGGTACCCGAACTAATCCATGACAATACATTAACTTCTTGCGGTTGTTGGTAAAATTGTAACTTTTTTCAAATGTTTCAAGTACTGGCATCTAGTGGTAAAAGTAGTATTACAGAGATTCTCAAGTTTTTGGGAGATTTTTGTCAGATTTTACATTTTGAAAAATTAGGTATGCATAAGATCTCCCACTTTGGACTTAAGGGAACCCTCATTCACGGCTACTCAAAACTAGTGATGTATGACCTATAATGATAATATTTTCCAAAATATGCATACCGTAGTTTTTTTTGGCAGGGGTTCTGCTTAATATATGAGTGTGGAAACTAAGTAGTAAGTGTGAAATGTGACCACGGCATCTATGAGGATAAAAATCAGGAATGGGAAATCCCAGCCGTGTCCCAGCTCCCCTAGCAAGGATCGGGGAAGCTAGATTGTGTGTGCAGCAGCCTTGGTCTTCCTGAATGAGCTGAGGCTGGGCATGAGTTCCTATGGAACCCCTGCCTGTGGAACACAGTGAAATTCTGATAGACTCCAGTGCTAATGCATTGGAGTCTATGAGACAAGAAGTCTAATGATTGCTTGTTCGAGTTCTCTAGAGGAAATATTTTTAAAAATGTAAAAAAAAAGTTTTTAAAAAATATAAAAATTAAAATCACTCCCAACATATATGGTATCGTTGTAATCGTACTGACCCGGACAATGAAAATAACAGGTCAGTTTTACCGCATAGGAAACGTAAAAACAAAACCTATAAAACTGTGGCGGAATTGTGTTTTATTTTTATAATTCCACCCCATTTGGAATTTTTTTTCCCCACTACATTGTAAGCTACGGAAATGGTGCCATTAGAAAGTACAACTTGCCCTCATACAGTTGTGTGAATGGAAAAATAAAAAAAAAAGTTATGGCTTTGGGAAGGCTAAGAGGAAAAAAAGAAGGGTTAAAATTTGTTTTTTCCTGTATGTGGCCATTTCATAGAAAGTCATTCATAAGAGGAAAGACCGTACAAAATTGCAGGATTCTATAGTTTTAATGTAGTATAATCTATTTCATTCACAGCAAGCGATCCAATTCAACACAGTAAAAAAAATTAATTTAACATAATAAAAAGAAGGAACCCGGCACATCAATAAATTCTGAAACTCAGATCGTGGCCATAAGCCAAGACTGCTTGAATGGTGTTGAATTTTCCCCTGAGTATTTTCCGTTTTTTTTTAAAGTCTGCACAGTTCAGCAATGACCTTTTTACTATCATCGCCCCAATGTCCATGGAGAATCTAATTCAATTCCAGAGTCACAAATTTCACAATATGAACCCTGTGTCTGTTTTACTGCAGGCACATAAAGAATGAAAAAGTGTGCTAATGTCACAGGCTATAAAAATGAAATATATTTTCTCCCAAATCTGCAAAACCTGGCAAATTAGCATGCAATCCATCCACAATGCATTATATCAGATGAAGTGTCTAGTGGAGCAGTAAGGTACAGTCATTTAGCTTTAGTGAGAATGAAGGCAAATGATCATTTGAATGGCTTAGATGCCGCCTTGGCTCCCAACCAGAATCGAGATAACTTTATTTGTTGTTCTTGTAATGGGAAATAGTCTACGGAAAAGTGGCAGCGTAGATGCACTTATTAAAGAGGTGGTGATTTTAGGAAAAACAGATTGATAGTGTGGATTAAACACATAGGAAGATAAAAGAATTGCAGAAGTATAAATATTGACTTAAAGGGGTATTCCCATCTCAGACATTAATGGTATATCACAATAATCCCACCCCTGGGACCCGCTACTGTCTACAGAATGAGCCCACAAAATGAATGAATGCACATCGCACAAACACAGCCGCCCTCCATTCACTGCTCTGGGAGTTCCAAAAATAGTTGAGTACTGGCTTCCAATAGCGGTGAATGGAGAGGTGGCCGTGCATATGCAGTGCGCTCTCCATTCACTGCTATTGGATGTCTTAAAAAGCCCAGCTTTTTTGCTTTTCTGGCCATAGACTTCTATTATGATGGAATGCAATAGAGAATGGCTCTTATAAGCTTCCATGGTGCATGCCGTCATAGAATTACGTTATGGCAGGGGTGGCCAACCTGTGGCTCTTTGCCTCCTCAAGTGTGGCTCTAGCGGTGGAGCAGGGAAGCAATTAGGCCTCTGCACTCTTCACCCCATGCTCAGATCTCCTTTCCTGATTGGGCACTGTTGCTTCTCTCCAGCGCCAGCTTGTTCTCCACTACATCCTGATACACACAGTGTCAGATCGTAGTACATGGAGACGTAGTACAGTGGACAGCGTGTCAGAGCTGAAGAGTAGCAAGTGCCCGATGAGGAGCCCGGTGCCCGATCAGGAAAGGTAGGTAATTTTTTTTTCATTATAGAACTGAGCATGGGGATCTGATCTAAGCATGGGGGTTCTGATCTGAGCATGGGGGTGTCTTATCTGAACATGAGGGTCAGATCTGAGCATGGGGGGGAGTGGTCTGAGCATAGGGAGGTCTGGTCTGAGCATGGGGGGTCTGATCTGAGCATGTGGGGGTATGATCTGAGCATGGGAAGAGATCTGGACATGTGAGGAGATCTGAGCATGGGTGGTCTGATCTGAGCATGGGGGGGGGACTGATCTGAGCATGGGAAGGGATCTGGGTATGTGAGGAGATCTGAGCATGGGGGGATCTTAGCACTGAAGATCTGACACTGGGAGTCTGATTTGTGTTGTCTGATCTGAGCATTGGGGGTCTTATTTTAGGGGTCTAATTTGGAAGTCTGATGAGGATTTAGGGATCTTATTTTAGGTCAGATGAAGATTGGGGGTCTGATTTAGGAGTCTGATCTGAGGTCTGATGAAAAATATTTGTTTTCTTATTTTTCTCTGCTTAAACCTAGCAGATAGGTTTGAGGTCGAAAACTACGGTGACTCGTATGTAAATGTATAGCTTGTGGCTCCTGGTAGTCATACTTTTTTTTTTCTTTGTTTCTTCTGCGTTATGGTCTGTGGTAGGGGAATCCATAATGGGATTCATAGATAATCCGACCCCAAACCTTGTACGTTGAACTTGAAAGCACAAGTTCACTCAACACTAGACACAAGTTTATGTCAAGTTTATTCAAGTAAAACCGTTGAACTTTACCAAGTTTGGACTCTACTCATTCCACCAACTACAACTCCCTTTGATGCTCCGGCACCTAACCCTGGGGAGCAACAGTATACAGGTAGGAGCACCGCGACACAAAATTATCAGGGGCCCTGGGGGGCGGCACGTTGAAGAGGCCCCAGGGTGCACTTCCCGGGAATGGAAAGTGGTGAAAACTATAGAAGCAGTGCAGAGTAGTGACACTACTTGTCAGGGGTCTTTTGGGTGAAGGAAAGACATGATAATGTACATAGAGTCAGAGGGATAGTGGAGACAAAAGATACAATCTCTAGGGGAAGGGGGCATAAGACAACAGAAGGAAGTATTGGGAGAAGACACAGGGGGCAGGGTGCAAAGGGGGAAAAGAGGGAGAGTTTGGGTGCCAGGGGCTCTTGAGGGGTGTATAGTAACACATAGAAAAATCATTTCTCTGACTCTGCTGCCTATACTAACACAAAAGAACTTTGTCCTCCTCCCACAATCAATCATCAAACTTAGAAGTCCCTTATGCAGCACTAGAAGTGGGTGTACTGCAGTTACAGCAGCCGCTCACTCCTATTTAGAGCTTTCTTAGTCTGTAGTGCCATTCTGCTCCTGCAAGGCACTTATAGCTGCAGGTTCAGAAGGGGTATCAGTCTGAACCTGCAGATTTGCTGGAGGTCCCAGGGCGTGTGCCATCGTGTTTTTAGCTGCAATTTTGGTAATTAAAGTTGTTGTCAACAACAGTAGTTGTTGCTGTAAATCTGATGGGCTGCAATATATAACTAATTTGAGCAAGTTTTAGGAAAAAAAAAAAAAAAAATTTCTTAATTTCCCTGGTTCTCTTCTGGCCTTTGTTTACCTGCAATAACAACAATCTCTGCCCCTCCTCCTGCTCTGCAAAAGAGAGTGAATACAAGTGCTGCCCTGAGTGATATGTCGATACTCAGCAGCATGTTGTATGTGTAGAACTGCAAGTCCCAGCTGTACAATGACACTGCTGATACACACAGGATCTTCCCTTTACCTGTTCTTGTGCAATGCTCTGCAGATCTTCTCTAGTCTGTCAACTCCTGTGCCCAGCATTTGTCTCCTCACTGCCTGCAGCTACTCAGTAAAGACTTCAGCTCTGAGTCTGTGCTGGATGAAGGGGTTAATGTTTGCTAATGAATCCAGGGAGAAGGAGACAAGGAGCAGATGGCAGTGTACAGAGAAGGTGAGGTTTTTTTTCTCCCTGGCTGTGACTCTCTCCGCTGTGATTGGATCGCGGCACAGTCAGGGAGAAGGAGACGCCCATTGAGAAACGCCGGCGTCTCCTCCTCCCTGTACCGATGCTCAGTATTTACATACTGAGCACGAAAACTACAGGGGGGCACAGCGGGGAGTAGGAGCGCTATTTTAAAAAACTATGCAGGGTGGCAGCATCAGCGGGGGGTATTCGGGAACAAAAGGTATTTATCTACAGTAATTATAAACCATGAAAGGTCCTCTTTAAGCATAAAATCATGTAGCTATAAGCCCACCCAACTGGTTTCACCTTACGGCTCACAATCACAAACACGATTCCTACTTTTAAAAAACCCGCCCATCCCCCTTTAGGAAGAGCTCTGATTCCACCTAACAATTAACATCTGACTCCACCTAAAAATTAACATCCAGCTCCACATTCAGGATTCACCGGGGGTCAGTATGTTCATAAGAAAACTCTGTCTCTTTTTGAGATAGATTTCTAATAATACCCCCCCCCCGCCCCCACCAATGTTTTTTCTCAATGAAACCTTCCTACTACTTTCAGTCCTTTTGGGCTTTTATAATGCTTGTCAGCAAAATGTGCCAACATGATGAGATTTTACTCCTTTTTTAATATTACTTATGTGTTCTCATAGTCTAACTTTTAATTTTCTGCCTGTTTTCTGCCAAGTCCTTCTGGAAAATGAAATCAGCATCTTTATAAAGATTGTCAGCAGAGCACAGTGAACCAACACCAGCAGATGACATGGCTCCCCAAACCATCACTGACTGTGGAAACTTCACATTGGACCTCAAGCAATTTGGATTGTATGCCTCTCCACTCCAGACTCTGAGACCTTGATTTCCAAATGAAATCCAAAATTTACTTAAATCTGAAAACATAACTTAAGACCATTGACCAACAGTCCAGTTTTTTTTCTCTTGCCCCGGTAAAACACTTCTGACATTGTCTTTGGATCATGAATGGTTTAACACAAGAAATGCAACACTTGTTCCCATGTTCTGGATATGTGTGTGGTGGCTCTTGAAGCACTGACTCCAACTTCCGTCCCCCCCCCTCCTTGTGAATTTCCCCCTAATTCTTGAATGGCCTTTTCTTGACAATTCTTTCAAGGCTCTGGGTATCCCTGGTGCTTGCGCACCTTTCTACTACACTTTTTCCTCCAATTCAACGTTCTTTTAATATGTTTGGATATAACACTCTGTGAACAACCAGCTTCTTTAGCAATAACCTTTTGTGGCTTCCCCAATTTGTGGATGGTGTCAATGACTGTCTTCTGGACAACTATCAAGCTAGCAGTCTTCCCCATGATTGTGTAGCATACTGAACCAGACTGAGGGACCACTTAAAGGCATAGGAAACCTTTGCAGGTGTTATGTGTTGATTAGCTGATTAGAGTGTTACACCATGAGTCTACAATATTGGACTTTTTCACAATATTCAAATTTTTTGAGATACCGACTTTTGGGTTTTCATTAGCTATAAGCCATAATCATCAATATTAAAAGAAATAAACACATGAAATAGATGAATCTATATAATATATTAGTTTCACTTTTTGTATTGAATTTATGAAATAAAGTAACTTTTCGATGATATTCTAATTAATTGGGATGCACTTGTATAGATAGATACATAGATAGATAGATAGATAGATAGATAGATAGATAGATAGATAGATAGATAAAGTAACCTAATGTCTTCATTTATCAATTCAATTACAGCAGCAGTAAGCAGATGATCCTGGTATGCATGACATTTTCCTTTCTGGAGATTTTATCAGATAGGCGTTTTCTTCACTCTGTGCTGTTAATGTTCCTGTGAAGTGAAAAAAGACGTGTTAATTGAATAAACAAGATCTAGACCAGGGGTGCACAACCTTTTCTGGTTGGGGGCCACATTGTCAGACTGAAAATATGCCAAGGGCCGAAAATAAAAGTTAAAGGGGTTATTACCAACTGAAATACAGTATTTAGGGTGTATTGTACATACAGAATATACTATAAATTTCTGGTTACACCTCCAGGACTCCCATCTAATGGGAGAATACATAAAAAATGCATGTGAGCAGCCACAAGACATAGACATACATGTCTGTCACCAGATGGTTGGGGGCCGCACAGAATGATATTGAGGGCTGCAGGTTGTGCACCCCTAATCTACACTATTCATATATAAAGGGGAAACACATGAACTATCTGCGTAAGTTTCCAGCATTGTGTGATATCTAAATAACAGTGTCCTCTACATGTGGTCATAGTAGAGGGAAAGGTGCAGCTCTGCTTGGGAGGAATGCCAGCTTTACCACCCTAAGGCCATATGCTTATATTTTTAATGCATTTTTAGAAGCCAAAACCAAGAGTGGATTCAAAAAAGAGAAGTTTGATCTATCCTTATTACCTTCTCTCCTTTTAATGATCCACTGCTGATGTTGGCTTGAAAAACTGCTTAAAAAAAGCTGAACATGTGCCGCACCATTGGACCACCTCCAATGTAGATTTCCAGATAAGACTTACAGTGCCTGTCAGCTCTAAAAGTCTGGTGGAAAAGCCAAATTTCTCCATAAGTGGGGCCACCCTTTAATGGGTCTTGCAGGACTAGACAAATGTCTGCTTTATTCTAGAAACCAGGCTCGGACTGGCCCACAGGTGTACAGGTGAATCCCCCGGTGGGGCCCTGAGCAAGGTGGGCCCCTAGTCTCCCACCCCTTGCACAAGTGGCACATAATACAGTAGACTTACTGTACTACATACTTATATTCAATGTACAGCCCTTCAACTGGCCTATGTTCATATAAAAAACTTGTTAGATTATTTATTATATTTGAATGTATCCGTACAGTGGGCCCCCAAAATAATTTTTACTGGTGGGCCCTAGGTACCCCAGTCCGACACTGCTAGAAACAGTTCCACACCTGCTGTTGGCTTGTCTGGAGTTTTTGCAACTCAGCCCCATCCACTTCAATAGATGTTCCGAACACAGCTGACTAAGCACACTAGACTATTTTCGAAACTCCAACACAAGTGAATGGAGAGAGCCATGCATGTGCCAGCACCTCTCCATATAAATGCCCCGTTCTTGAGATAGTTCCAGAGATAGGACCGAGGTAGGACCAACACCTCCTGAATATTCATTGCATATCTGATGGGTATTCAATAAATGTCCAGTTGGGAATAACACCTTAAAGAACTCCTTCATCATTTTTGGAGACTTCTTCTGATACAAAAGATCTACCCCTGCCCCGACAATAAGGATTCATTGCATAGAAGGGGAAAGAAAAGAATAAAAAGAGAAGGATGAACCCAATACAAATACGGCTGCATGCATAAGCTAGCTGTATTTGTAAAGGGTTTGCTTACTTTAAAGGGTATTGTAGTATGTTTTAGACTCCGCCTTTAAGTTTACTTATGGTTTGTTCCCCTTAATAATTTAGAGGCAAGAACTGCTCCGGAAGCAAACTGCTGTCCATTGATATGTGGTGTGTAATTCTTTCCTTTCAGCAGCACAATGTGAAAATTTAGCAATTCTACAGCTGATCTCCTTGCTATAATGCCTGATTAGAGAGATTTCCAATAACAGTAATGTTTTCTAAAAAAAAAAAAACAGTTCAAGTTCAATTCGCAAGAGAATTTAAAGGTCATGTACACCTTTGTGAGCAATTTTGTGTTATTATTGTATTGCACTTTATTTTTAGGATAAAAGTAATTTTTTCAAATGGTCTTTATTAAAAATGTTAAACCACTGTCTTTGTGCAGCCTTATGTTTCTCTAATAGCAGTCTCTGAATTTTCACTCTGTTCCATCAGACAACTCAGTTGACAGCTCGTTGTCTCTGATCTCTGACCTCATAAACATTCATTGTAGCTCACTTCTAGTGTTGAGCGAGCATGCTCGGCTGAATACGATATTTGGCCGAGCATGGCGGCGCTCAGGACCACGCGGTGTTCGGCCATGCTCGAGTCCCCTCCCCACACGTTTCTTGGCTGCTATGCAGCCAATCAGCGTGCGGGGTGGTAGTGGCATTCACTGTAATGCCGTAACCATGTTGGCTACTGGCATTACAGTGATTGGCTGGCCTGAAACACGTCGTCGGCTGCTATATAGCACCCAGTGACATGTGACCCGGCTCAGACTGAGTCAGGGAGAGCTGCTGCAAGGAGGGACAGATAGTGTAGGGATAGAAATGGGCTAGGCAGGGCTAATTTTTTTTTTGTTGAAAAAACCCAAAAGCCCTTTTAAGGGCTATTATATCTGGCTGCAATATATTATTTTTTGGTGGGGTCAAAAATTGCGCAAGGTTGCCTGACCTAAACACCACCTGCGCAGCGTGTGCGTTATAATGTTTCTGTATCCTATATACAGTACCTGACATCCGTTGCTATTTTTTCTGCCGCTAATCAAGGCGACATTACCTGCGCTGCATCTGCTGTATAGCGTTTGCGCAAGGAAGGACAGATAGTGTAGGGATAGGATTTGGCTAGGCAGGGCTACTTGTTCTGTTTAAAAGACCCAAAAGTCCTTTCAAGGACTGTTGTTATATCTGGCTGCAATATTTTTTTTTCTTTTGGGGCAAAAATAACGCAAGTTTGCCTGACCTTAACACCACCTGCACAGCGTGTGCATTATAACGTTTGTGTATCCTATATACCTGACATCCAGTGTTATTTTTACTGCCGCTAGTCAAGGCGACATTACCTGTGTTGCGTGTGCATTATAACATTTCTGTATCCTATATACCTGACATCCGGTGTCATTTTTTCTTCCGCTAATCAAGGTGACATCACCTGTGTTGCATGTGCATTATAACGTTTCTGTATCCTATATACCTGACATCCGGTGTCATTTTTCCTGCAGCTAATCAAGGCGACATTACCCGCGCTGCATCTGCTGTATAACGTTTGCGTAAGGAGGGACAGATAGTGTAGGGATAGGATTTGGCTAGGCAGATCTAGTTTTTCTGTTGAAAAGACCCAAAAGCCGTTTTAAGGGCTATTGTTGTATCTGGCTGCTATATATATATATATATATATATATATATATTTATTTTTTGGGGGGCAAATATTGCGCAAGGTTGCCTGACCTAAACACCACGTGCGCAGCGTGTGCATTATAAGATTTCTGTATCCTATATACCTGATATCCGGTGTCATTTTTTCTGCCGCTAATCAAAGCGACATTACCTGTGTTGCGTGTGCATTATAACGTTTGCGCAAAGAGGCACAGATAGTGTAGAGATAGAAATTGGCTAGGCAGGGCTAGTTGTCAATTACAGGGCTAGTTGTATATTACTAATGTAGCCTTGATTAGCGGCAGAAAAAAATGCAATGGATGTCAGGTATTTAGAATAAACAAACATTGTACCACACATGCCTAGCCAATTTCTATCTGTACACTATCTGTGCCTCCTTGCGCAAACGTTATAATGCACATGCAACACAGGTCATGTCACCTTGATTAGCGGCAGAAAAAATGACACTGGATGTCAGGTACAGTATATAGGATACAAAAACGTTATAATGCACACGCTGCGCAGGTGATGTTTAGGTCACGCAACCTTGCGCAATATTTGCCCCCCCCAAAAAAAAATAAAATAAAAAATAAAAATTAATGTCGCCTTGATTAGCGGCAGAAAAAAATGCAATGTATGTCAGGTATTTAGGATAAACAAACATTGTACCGCACATACAGCACATGTAATGTCACCTTGATTAGCGGCAGAAAAAATGTAATGGATGTCAGGTATTTAGGATAAACAAACATTGTACCGCACATGCAGCACATATAATGTCGCCTTGATTAGAGGCAGAAAAAAATGCAATGGATGTGAAGTATTTAGGATAAACAAACATTGTACTGCACATGCAGCACATGTAATGTCGCCTTGATTAGTGGCAGAAAAAAATGCAATGTATGTCAGGTATTTAGGATAAACAAACATTGTACCACACATACAGCACATGTAATGTCACCTTGATTAGCGGCAGAAAAAAATGTAATGGATGTCAGGTATTTAGGATAAACAAATATTGTACCGCACATGCAGCACATATAATGTCGCCTTGATTAGAGGCAGAAAAAAATGCAATGGATGTGAAGTATTTAGGATAAACAAACATTGTACTGCACATGCAGCACATGTAATGTCGCCTTGATTAGCGGCAGAAAAAATGCAATGGATGTCAGGTATTTAGGATAAACAAACATTGTACCGCACATGTAATGTCGCCTTGATTAGCGGGTATTTAGGGTAAACAAACATTGTACCACACATGCAGCACATGTAATGTCGCCTTGATTAGCAGCAGAAAAAAATGCAATGGATGTCAGGTATTTAGGATAAACAAACATTGTACCGCACATGCAGCACATGTAATGTCGCCTTGATTAGCGGCAGAAAAAGAATGCAATGGATGTCAGGTATTTAGATACTGCACACGCTGCGCAACTGGTGTTAAGATTAGGCAAACTTGCGTGAATTTTGCACCCCCAAGAATAAAAATATTGCAGCCAGATATAACAATAGTCTTTAAAAGGACTTTTGGGTCTTTTAAACAGAACAACTAGCCCTGCCTACCCAATTTCTAGCCCTACACTATATGTGCCTACTTGTGCAAACGTTATACTGCACACGCAGCACAGGTAATGTGACATTACCTGCGCTGCGTCTGCTGCATAACGTTTGCGCATTCTAAATATTTCTGCCATTCAGTGAAATTTTTCTGCTCATACACTTAAAAAAAATCTGTGCAACAGTACTTTTGACAAACTTGCATACATACCATTTACTATGCGCAAGGCGAGCAGTAAGGGACCGGGAAGTGGGTGTGCTGCTGATGGTGCAGAGGCCATGGGTATGGGTGCAATGAAACTGTATATGCTGGCAGAGCACAAGAAACAAAGTCATTTAAAACTCATAGCTTCATGTCCCAGTTTGCAGGGAGGTGCAAGACAGGTTCTTGTTAGGTCAACGTGTCAGGAGGAGAACCAGGGTGAGGTTAATTTTTTAGGTTAAAAAATTAGGGGTGAGGGCCTGCTGGTGAACCTCTTAAATATTTAAAGGCGAGGGCATCCTAATAAGCAGTTTGATATGATGGAGGAAGAGGACGAGAAGAGGAAGGGGTGCATGGAAATACAGTGTATTCAATACACCCTAAAAGCCACATTTAAGGTTCCTTCATGTTAAGCCACTTTCCTCTGGTGGGGTAGCGAAGTCAGGGGCAATCCAGGCCTTGTTCATTTTGATAAGCGTCAACCTGTGAGCATTTTCAGTTGACAGGCGGATGCGCTTATCACTTATTATGGCCCCAGCGGCACTAAATACCCGCTCCGACAAAATGCTGGTGGCAGGGCAGGCCAACACCTCAAAGACGTAGAGCGCCTGTTCGTGCCACGTGTCCAGCTTAGATACCCAATATTTATAAGGCACAGAGGGATCACTGAGGACATTGACACGGTCAGCTAGGTACTCCTTTACTATCTTCCAAAACTTTTCCTTCCTTGTGACACTAGGCCGCTCATCAGGGTGAGGGTGCTGGCGGGGTGTCATGAAACTGTCCCATGCCTTGGAGAGTGTCGCCCTGCCTCTGTTAGAACTGCGGTGTGTTTCCCTCGTCTCCCCTCCTCGGATGCCCAAGGAACTACGTACTCTGCCGCCAGCGTTGTCAGCTGGAACTTTTTGGAGCAATTTTTCTACAAGGGTCTTCTGGTATTGCACCATTTTGCTAGTCCTCTCCACCAGAGGAATAAGAGATGAGAAGTTCTCTTTGTAGCGGGGGTTGAGAAGGGTGAACAACCAGTAATTGGTGTTGGCTAAAATGCGTATAACGCAAGGGTCACAGGAAAGGCAGCATAGCATGAAGTCAGCCATGTGTGCCAGAGTCCCAACAGACAAGGCTTCGCTCTCCTCACCAGGAGGATGACTCTCAATCTCCTCGTCCTCTTTCTCCTCTTTGGCCCATCCACGCCGAAGAGATGAAGTAAACCTGCTATGGGGGCAACCATCTCCTGCTCCTCCTCCTCCAATTCGCGCTGAAAAGACGAACCGAGGGTGGTCTGGCTATCACCCTGTGTAGTGTATTCCCCCATTTCCACCTCCTCCACATGCAAAGCGTCCACCTTTATTGTGAGCAGTGAACGTTTTAGTAGACACAGAAGTGGGATGGTTACGCTGATAATAGCATTATCGCCGCTCACCATCTGTGTAGATTCATCAAAGTTGCGTAAAACCTCACAGAGGTCAGACATCAATGTCCACTCGTCGCTTGTGTAGACCGTAAGCTGACTGGAAAGGCGCCGACCGTGTTGCAGCTGGTATTCTACTACTGCCCTCTGCTGCTCACAAAGCCTGCCCAACATGTGGAAGGTGGAGTTCCAGCGCGTGCTCAGGTCGCATACCAGTCAGTGAGCTTGCAAGTGTAAGTGCTGCTGCAGCATGCCAGACCGGCAGAAGCTGTAGGTAACTTTCAGAAATAGGCACACAGGTGGCGCACCTTCACCAACAGCTCAGGCAAAATGGGGTAGGTTTTGAGAAACCACTGAACCACTAAGTTAAAGCAGCTGTTTGGCCTGAGGGAGACTCCTGTTCGTACTTCCTGTTGGAGGAATAGGTATACTCATTCCTGTCATTAGTTCCAGGGTCCTATAGGGTCAGTTTGGTTTAGGTTCCTGTGTATGAACTCGCCTACATTTGAGGCCTGTTCATACTGGTAGTCAGTCAGGATTAGAGTCAGGGTTTCCTTTAGGAGGTGTCCATCTTCCTTCCTTAGTTTCCAGGCCTAATCTCCTTTCCCTCCTACGCTCTGTGTGCTTTTCCCCCCACACCTGAGCGGGACAGTATGTGTGTGAGCTTGCCGAGCTCCAAAGCCGCCACCAAGTTGCGGCCGTGATCAGACACAACCACGCCTGGTTGTAGGTTGAGTGGCGAGAGCCACAGCTCAGCCTGGTCCCTTATACCCTGCCACAGCTCTGCGGCGGTGTGCTGTTTGTCACCTAAGCAAATAAGTTTCAGCACAGCCTGTTGCCGCTTCCCCACTGCTGTGCTACACTGCTTCCAGCTACTGACTGAAGTCTGACTGGTGCTGCAATATGAGAATTCTGAGGTGGAAGTGGAGGAGGAGAAGGAGGGGTTGCAGCTGCTAATGTAAGTGGTGGCGGAAATCCTGATGGAAGTAGGGCCCACAATCCTTGGTGTCGGTAGCACCTGTGCCATCCCAGTGTATGACTCGCTTCCAGCCTCCACAACGCTCACCCAGTGTGCCGTCAGGGAAATGTAGCGTCCCTGGCCAAAAGCACTTGTCCATGTGTCAGGCTGGATATGGACATGTACGCTGTTCTGGGACACAGAAGTGGATGTGCTCGCTGATGGTGCTTGCAAAGGTCCAGGTGCAGGGCAGGAGGCATCTGGGCCTGCGTCTTGGACAGGGGATTTGCAAGCACGTAACACAGGGGAAGTGGAGGTAGTGGTGTGACCCACAGACTCCTGATTGTGTACCCAGGCATTTCGCCCACCTATCAGGGTGCTTTGCTGCCATGAGGATCGTGCTGGTGGTGGTCAGGTTGCTAGTGTTCATGCCCTTGCTCATTTTGGTATGGCACAGGTTGCAAATGACAATTCTTTTATCGTCAGCACTTTCCTCAAAAAAGCGCCAGACTGAGGAACACCTACCCCTTGGCAAGGGAGATTGCCACAAGGGGGGTCTCCGGTGAACAGTTGTGGGCCTGTATGGCGTGGCCTGCCTTCTCCCTTTTGCCACCCCACTGCATCTTCCAGCCTGTTGCGGTGCTGCGGATCCCTCCCCCTCTGTACTGCTGTCCTCGCTCGGCTTGCCACCTTCCCAGGTTGGACCAGTGATTTCATCGTCCACCACCTCCTCTTCCACTTCTTCACTCTGGTCCTCCTCCTGACATGTTGACCTTGAGTGCTGCTGACACTCAAAAACATTATGGGCGAGTGCCTGCTGCTGATCTGACCGTCTAAAACATTAGGGGCGAGTGCCTGCTGCTGATTTGACCGTCTAAAACATTATGGGCGAGTGCCTGCTGCTGATCTGACCGTGTAAAATATTAGGGGTGAGGGCATGCTACTACTTGCACTTTATATACAAGTAAATATATGTTTCCTAACAATGTTTCCTCTAAAATCGATGTTATATTTGGTTTTGGGAGGATATTCTTGTCATTCCGTAAAAGTGACAATGGACAACATGCTTCCCAGCAACGACTTTGGAGTCCATGATGCATCCAGACATCCTTCCCATGCTGTTCCCAAACTATTTCAGTGGTGTTTTCACCATATTCTCACCTCTCCCTATGAACCAGACACCCTCCCCTCTTCAGAGCAGTGGGTGCCTGGTTTAGTGCTCGGGTTCTCCCATTATCTTCCATTATGCTTGACTTCCGCCTAGTGTTTGACCCGAGCACCCGAGCACTACGGTGCTCGATCAACACTACTCACTTCTCATCTTAATAATAACAATGTGGCTGAAATAGGTGTTTATGACCTCTTAGTAATTTAGAGATAAGGTTTATTAGATTACTGTCACAAAGTGAAAGTACCATTCACACAGCTAGACAAACAGTTAACCCTTTGTGACAGAAAGGCTCAATATTTTTTTAAATAAAGACTAATTGAGTAAAATGCAATCATAAAAAAATGCCTTTAAATCAAAGATTGACATATCAGTAACTAAAATTAAATCAAAATTCAATTCCGAATTCTTGTCAATTGACATTTCCCTGTTCTTGGATGAAACCTAAATGGCCCTTATGCTTTTTGAAAGAGCTCTGTGAAGCAGATAGAACAACAAATAATTTAACATGGAATAATTAGCAACTAAACCCGAGTGGACATATGGATACACAGATGAATGCCTCAGGGATAAAATACTAGTTTGCTACACAGAACATACTGTATACTTGGCCTCTCCTGTAATGTGTTTATATTACTTTTATGTTTTGCTTTTGTGCATTGAGTTGATGAGTGTAAATTAATGCATAATATACCTAGTTTCACATCTGCCTCATTATCAAAGGGGTTGTCTGAGAGTGTTAAAAATTAAATAAGCTGCAGGAAATGTTATAATATAAAAACAAACGTTTCTCACCTGTTAAATCCTCTGCCAGCCCCTTATAATCTCATTGCTCGGGTGCTCCCCGACAGTCCTTGGAGCATTAGTGTTGAAACAGTGGGGAAATTCTTCAAATCTAGGACAAACCCTTACCAGTCCTAACCAAAAATCTGGTCCTACCTTATCCAGGTGTGTGTCGCTGGTGTCAGCGTGATGTCCGCTGGATCCAGAACAAGGTCTGGAGAAGAAAAGAATAATCACATAAGGAAGGGATGGTGACTGCCCCTGTGAAATCATAGCAGGGGGCGCTGTGCTGGCCTGTAAGACTGAGCTATGCCAATGTATAGCAGGGTCATCTAGGACATTTCCCCTAAGTGCTACCACACAGCATAAATACCCACATATGTGCCCCCTCACAGTAGTTATGCCAGATTATGTGCCCCCCTCACAGTAGTTATTCCAGATTATGTGCCTCCTCACAGTACTTTTGCCAGATTATGTGCCCCCTCACAGTGGTTATGCCCACATATGTGACCCCTCACAGTGGTTATGCCCAGATATGTGCCCCCTTACAGTGGTTATGCCCAGATATGTACCCCCTCACAGTGGTTATGCCCAGATATGTGCCCCCTAACAGTGGTTATGGCCAGATATGTGCCCCCTCACAGTGGTTATGCCCAGATATGTACCCCCTCACAGTGGTTATGCCCAGATATGTGCCCCCTAACAGTGGTTATGGCCAGCTATATGTCCCCTCACAGTGGTTATGCCCAGATATGTGCCCCCCTCACAGTAGTTTTGGCCAGGTATGTGTCCCCTCACAGTGGTTGTGGCCAGATATGTGCCCCTTCTCAGTAGTTATGGCCAGGTATGTGCCCTCTCACAGTGGTTGTGGCCAGATATGTGCCCCCTCACAGTAGTTATGCCCACATATGTGCTCCCTCACAGTGGCTATGGCCAGATTTGCCCCCTCTCAGTAGTTATGCCAGATAGGTGCCCCCTCACAGTAGTTATGGCAAGAAAGGTACCCCCTCCCAGTAGTTATGCCCACATAGGTGCCCCCTCCCAGTAGGTATGCCAGATTAGGTGCCCTCCTCACTCAAAGTAATTATGCCAGATTAGGTTCCCCCTTAATAATGTGCCCACTTTTTTGCCCCCTCACTCTGTTACCCCCCTTTTCCTCCAATCGGCAGCTTAAAAAAAAACAAAAAACCACATACTTACCTTCTTCCCTGAGGACGCGCTCCCGCTCTCACATTGCGCTGCTGGCTGTGCTGGAGGCCTCTTGCCATGCTTTCAGCGCTCCTCCGACAGCCAGCAGCGCCATGTGTGGCCTGCAGGGGGAGCACTGGAGCTCTGAAGAACAGTGAAGCAGGGATGAAGCAAAGGGCGAAACCCGGGTCGGGTTGAACACTAGGCAAGGACGCCGGATGTATTGTTGTGAAGTGCCTGTTTTTAACATACGCTTGTGAATACAATAAAAACTTTTTAAAATATAACCCTTAGGGTCCGTCACTATTGTGGTGTTTTTGGATCCTGACAGAAATATTTTGAGAAGGTATGCATTGCACTATGAGGATGTACTGGCGGCGTTGATGTCTTGGTTGGATCCAGGATCTGAAGGAGCGATCTGTATACCAGCAGCGTGGTCTTCACATCTCTAAGACTGTTTTACTGTGTTGTGAGTTTGACCCACCTCACCTGGAGACCTGCGACGCGGACTGTGTGAACAGTAACTTGGGGAAGTATTTTTATATATAGACTAATTGTCCTGACAGTCTAGCTGAATATGACATAAAATTGGATTTCTGCTCCTGTTTCTGACAGTTCTCCCTGCTCCCCCTTCCTTTCTCTCAGTGTTAGAGATAACAGCCAGGAAGGGTTGGTGGAGATACACAGCTGATCAGAGTGTGGAGAGGAGAGAAAGCATCTAAATATCAGTGAGGACAGATCACATATGATGTAGATAGGGATAGAAGCACACACAAGGCAGTTTAGGAGTGTAGAGAAAAAGCAGAGCACCTAGGACACACTCTGCAGGGGAAGTGGAATCACACATTTCTTAGCATCAGGCTCTATCAGTATAAGGGAAGAGATCCCTCTTGAGCTATTTGAAGGGAATTCAGTCCAGGGATAAAGGTGTATAAATACATGAGAGCTAGCCAAGGAAGCAGCAACCTGAACACACAGACCTTACATGCAGTTTGTATTGCTAGAAAGGACACCCCACACGATAAATGTAGGAAACTAGGAGATGTTGCAAACTGCACATCAGAGGGTCTGAAAGTGAATAAATGAATAAAAATTGCAGACTGAAACGTAGTAAAACTTTTTTCTTAACTCACGCTAACCACAAATATATGTCAAATCATTATTATCACCTCAGACCAGAGATGTAGCTAGGCTTTCCTGCACCCGGGGCAAGGATTCAGGATTGCACCCACACCCCCAAATGCAATACACGCCCACCCCGGGCACACATGCCACTCAAATTTACATAAGGAGGAAAAAGCAGCAATTTTTTTTAACACTATGCCACTGCTCTTACTCCGCCCAACATATTACTTTACTCACACAGTCCCAACCAATAAAATCTATCATAGGGTTCAGAGCGGCATCAATACAACTTGCAATAAATTAAAGAACCAACTGGTGCTACCTCATCCAGGCTGTCGCTGGCATGTTGGCGTGATGTCCACTGGATCCGGAACAAGGTCCCATTGGTGATAGAAAAGAAAGAATAATCACATAAGGAAGGGATGATGACTGCCCCTGTGAAATCCTCAGCAGGTGGTTGTGCTGCCCTGGAAGACAAAACCATCCCAATGTATAACAGGGTTATCTAGGACATTGTTTTCCTCTTAGTGCTACCACACCATATTAATGCCCTCACAGTAGTAATATCCACATTGTGCCCCTAACAGTACTACTGACCATGTTCTGTCCCCTTTACAGTAATTATGCCCACCCTTTTGCCCCTTCACAGTAGTTCTGCCGACCTTTGTGCCCCTTCAGAGTAGTTCTGCCCACCTTTGTACCCCCTCACAGTAGTTATGCCCACCTTGTGCCCCCTCACAGTAGTTATGCCCACCTTTGTATCCCCTCACAGTAGTTATGCCCACCTTTGTACCCCTTCACAGTAGTTATGCCCACCTTATGGCCCCTTCACAGTAGTTATGCCGACTTTGTGGCCCCTTCACAGTAGTTATGCCCACCTTTGTGTCCCCTCACAGTAGTTATGGCCATTTTTGTGCCTCCTCACAATTGTTATGTCCATTTTTGTGCCCTTTCACAGTAGTTATGCCCACTTTGTGGTCCCTTCACAGTAGTTATGCCCTCCTTTGTGCCCCCTCATAGTAGTTATGCCAATTTTTTTGCCTCCTCACAGTAGTTATGCCCGCCTTGTGGCCCTTTCACAATAGTTATGCCCACCTTTGTGTCCCCTCATAGTAGTTATGACCATTTTTGTGCCTCCTCACAGTAGTTATACCCACTTTTGTGCCCCCTCACAATAGTTATGCCCAATTTTGTGCCCCTTCACACTAGTTATGTCCTCCTTTTGCACCTTACTGTAGTTATGCCCACCTTTGTGCCTGCTTATAGTAGTTATGCGCCTTTGGTGCCCCTTCACAGTGGTTATGTCCACCCTGTGCCCCCCTTTGGCCCCTAGTGCCCTCTTCAGCTCCATGAGATACTTACCTGCTTCCCTGATGCACATCCAGCAGCATGACGCTCTCCCACACACATCACGCTGCTGGATGTGCAGGAGGCTGCTTCCCGGGCTTTCAGCACTCCTCCGACACAGCCAGCAGCACGATGTGTGGCCTGCGGGGGAGAGGACTGCTCCCTGCTTCACTATGGAAATGAGTGAGACCCCATATCAGACCTCAGATCAAAGTCAGAGCTGCATATCAGACCAAAAGTAAATAAATAAACTTACATCTCCTACTCCGTTGTTCTCCACATCCGGCATCCTCTCCTGCAGCACCCACTCTCTGGTCTTCTACGGGCTTGCACTGCAGTCACCTGACTGCGTGTAGCGTCAGGTCATAGTGCACGCTGTACGTCCTGACGTACAGGACACAGCAGTGCGGCCCAGAGAAGACCAGGGAGGAGGGGGTCAGTACAGAGCTTTCAACACTTCACTCCCCAATCCTCCTGCAGGCTAGTGAGCGCTCCCATAATGATGTCTTATAAAGCAAAAAATACAGCAATTGGCAGTGCAATTCTGGCAAGGGGAGCCCTGTGTGGCTTAGAGGCCCAGTTGCACTTGCAAATACTGCAACCTCTATATCTACGCCACTGCCTGTGGTTTTGAATTCTGCTTTGACCTTGACGTTGCCTCTGTATTGCGACTTTGATGTGACTCTCCATGTTTGACTCAGCCCATATCGTATCTCCGTATCTTGTTTTCAGATTTGGCTCTTTTGTACTCTCTTGGTTTTGACCCAGTCCATCTGGTCATTGTCCTCTGGTCTTATGGTTTGCTCCTCGTTTTCCTTATGCCTGTCTGTCACTACATTTATTATTTTCTCCTTGGTATTTCCCTTATAGCTCCAAGCACCTTGTCAGGAAGGGACTGTCGTCCAGTTGTAAGCAGTCATTTAGGATGGATCGTGTAAGCAGGTAGGGATAGTGGTGCAGGTGAGTTCAGGGCTTCACTGTTCCTTACCATGACAGCTGCATTTCATTGTATTGTACCTTTAAATGCTGAAATGTTTGCAGGCTGGCATCTATTAACACTTTTTAAGTCCCTTTCCCCATTGTGTCAGCTGTTTATTGTGTCACAGATGAGATGCTCTGACAGCTGTTTCTATCCCCAGCATTATCGTGTCTGAACACTGGAGATTCTGCTTTGTGCTTCAATAAATAAGAACTGCTGTTCCCAGGGTAGATAGGACATAACCCCTGTGTCATACTCTGCAAATGGTAATACTAATTCCATATGTGGCTATTCATTAAATAGAAACATGAATATCTGACAGCAGTTACCAACCAAATGACCTCAATGGCATGCTCCATCTCTGATCTACACTAATAGATGTAATTATTGCATGTTCTAATTTACCTCTGTGCTGCTTAAAAATAGAGCATGCATATCTTACACCATGAGGACTAAGGTAATTGCAGTAACTTGTGCTGCAGTCTCCCTGCACTGGAGCTTGGGATAATTAGAATTGGTTACTTGGAGCCCTCAAATAAACAGCAGGGGGTGCTGACAGAGAGGAAAATGTATTTATATATATATATATATATATATATATATATATATAATATATATATATACACTCACCGGCCACTTTATTAGGTACACCATGCTAGTAACGGGTTGGACCCCCTTTTGCCTTCAGAACTGCCTCAATTCTTCGTGGCATAGATTCAACAAGGTGCTGGAAGCATTCCTCAGAGATTTTGGTCCATATTGACATGATGGCATCACATAGTTGCCGCAGATTTGTCGGCTGCACATCCATGATGCGAATCTCCCGTTCTACCACATCCCAAAGATGCTCTATTGGATTGAGATCTGGTGACTGTGGAGGCCATTTGAGTACAGTGAACTCATTGTCATGTTCAAGAAACCAGTCTGAGATGATTCCAGCTTTATGACATGGCGCATTATCCTGCTGAAAGTAGCCATCAGATGTTGGGTACATTGTGGTCATAAAGGGATGGACATGGTCAGCAACAATACTCAGGTAGGCTGTGGCGTTGCAACGATGCTCAATTGGTACCAAGGGGCCCAAAGAGTGCCAAGAAAATATTCCCCACACCATGACACCACCACCACCAGCTTGAACCGTTGATACAAGGCAGGATGGATCCATGCTTTCATGTTGTTGACGCCAAATTCTGACCCTACCATCCGAATGTCGCAGCAGAAATCGAGACTCATCAGACCAGGCAACGTTTTTCCAATCTTCTACTGTCCAATTTCGATGAGCTTGTGCAAATTGTAACCTCAGTTTCCTGTTCTTAGCTGAAAGGAGTGGCACCCGGTGTGGTCTTCTGCTGCTGTAGCCCATCTGCCTCAAAGTTCGACGTACTGTGCATTCAGAGATGCTCTTCTGCCTACCTTGGTTGTAACGGGTGGCAATTTGAGTCACTGTTGCCTTTCTATCAGCTCGAACCAGTCTGCCCATTCTCCTCTGACCTCTGGCATCAACAAGGCATTTCCGCCCACAGAACTGCCGCTCACTGGATGTTTTTTCGTTTTCGGACCATTCTCTGTAAACCTTAGAGATGGTTGTGCGTGAAAATCCCAGTAGATCAGCAGTTTCTGAAATACTCAGACCAGCCCTTCTGGCACCAACAACCATGCCACGTTCAAAGGCACTCAAATCACCTTTCTTCCCCATACTGATGCTCGGTTTGAACTGCAGGAGATTGTCTTGACCATGTCTACATGCCTAAATGCACTGAGTTGCCGCCATGTGATTGGCTGATTAGAAATTAAGTGTTAACGAGCAGTTGGACAGGTGTACCTAATAAAGTGGCCGGTGAGTGTATATACAAAACATTTTTTTCAAAGGAAATGCCATAGATTATCCCCACTGAATGAGAATGGAGGTAATCCTTGTGCCGCTCACACCGAAGCACATACAGACACATATTTATTACAAACTGGTACAAACATGGCAGCCGACGTACATGTACACTCATGACTGTAAGCATGTAGAAGACCTATACAGAGGCGTAGCTAGAGGTTCAGCACAGGGGGGCGAAACATACTTGAGTGGGCCCCCCACTTAGTGGCTTCCCAAACGCACTTTTCCAACTTCACAGGCACATACTACTAGTTGTGGTTATAATACTGTATTAGAAAGATGACTGTATAAACTGCTAGATCATCTATGCTGTTAAGTACAGTACAATAGACTTTCTACATACCCTAGTCTAAACACTCTACCATATAATGCAGTAAAATATAGGAGTAATAGGAGTAAAAAACAAGGGGACTCCTATGTTAAAGGAAACCTGTCCCCAGTTTTTACATCACTAAACTAACAGTCCCCTGCCCCCATCAGACCTCAGATCAGCGTATTGTGCCCCATCAGACCTCAGATCAGCATACTGTGCCCCCATCAGACCTCAGATCAGCGTATTGTGCCCCCATCAGACCTCAAATCAGCAGAATGTGCCCCCATCAGACCTCACATCAGTGTATTGTGCCCCATCAGACCTCAGATCAGCGTATTGTACCCCCATCAGACCTCAGATCAGCAGAATGTGCCCCCATTAGTCCTCACATCAGCCTACTGTGCCCCCATCAGAGCTCAGATCAGCGTATTGTGCCCCCATCAGACCTCAGATCAGCAGAAAGTGCCCCCATCAGACCTCACATCAGCCTACTGTGCCCCATCAGACCTCAGATCAGCGTATTGTGCTCCATCAGACCTCAGATCAGCGTATTGTACCCCCATCAGACCTCAGATCAGCAGAATGTGCCCCCATTAGTCCTCACATCAGCCTACTGTGCCCCCATTAGACCTCAGATTAGCAGAATGTGCCCCATCAGACCTCAGATCAGCCTACAGTGCCCCCATTAGACCTCATATCAGCGTATTGTACCCCATCAGACCTCAGATCAGCATATTGTGCCCCCATCAGACCTCAGATCAGCCGAATGTGCCCCCATCAGACCTCACATCAGCCTACTGTGCCCCATCAGACCTCAGATCAGTGTATTGTGCCCCATCAGACCTCAGATCAGCAGAATGTGCCCCCATCAGACCTCACATCAGCCTACTGTGCCCCCATCAGACCTCAGATCAGCGTATTGTGCCTCCATCAGACCTCAGATCAGCCTATTGTGCCCCCATCAGACCTCAGATCAGCGTATTGTGCCCCCATCAGACCTCAGATCAGCAGAATGTGCCCCCATCAGACCTCACATCACCCTACTGTGCCCCCATCAGACCTCAGATCAGCGTATTGTGCCTCCATCAGACCTCAGATCAGCGTATTGTGCCCCCATCAGACCTCACATCACCCAACTGTGCCCCCATCAGACCTCAGATCAGCGTATTGTGCCCCCATCAGACCTCAGATCAGCAGAATGTGCCCCCATCAGACCTCACATCACCCTACTGTGCCCCCATCAGACCTCAGATCAGCGTATTGTGCCTCCATCAGACCTCAGATCAGCGTATTCTGCCCCCATCAGACCTCAGATCAGCAGAATGTGCCCCCATCAGACGTCACATCAGCCTACTGTGATCAGTCTCATTTACCTAAATGAGGATGAGCTACAATACCAGATATAGCCCTTAGACACAAGTGGTGTTGTTTCTGGAAAATAAAACAGGTGAAATAACGTCTTGATTGGTACAGAAAAAGAATAAATCATTCAGATCACATGCAGTATAGGAAACACAAATATTAAGGCTTAATTCCCAGTGTACGCCAATTTCTTGATGCTAATTATGATTATCGTTAGTGGAAGACAAGTTTTAATACTCGAGCGGAATTGTGCAGATGCCAATGAAATTAAATAACACAATGTACAATTTATAAGGGATTAAACAATGATTAAAAATTCACTTACACACCCTGTAATTACAAATGTTCGTGCTTTGCTGGAATTAAGAAAAGAGTCAGTGGACGGCTGGATGGAAAAATAGACACACAGACTGACATAGAAATAGAAAAATACATGAAAATGGCATACATACCATAAAAGAAGCTCATACGCCTGACGTGAGGCCCGCAGAGATAGGGGTACCAGAACTGGTTGTTTCCAACCTCTGTGCCCTTCTTAGAACCTGACCTGGGGTCTGATGAATATTTGAGTCTAGTGTCTGATGAATCTAGGGCAGGGGCGTAGCTAAAGGCTCATGGGCCCTGGTGCAAGGGTTCAGCTTGGGCCCCCCTTCCCTCAGTGCTTTGTGGCCATGGGCAGGGAAACACATAGCCTTTGTGCTGTCTGAGGCACAAATTGACATAGCACCTCCCGCCCCCCCCCGCCAAATTCTTGACCTAACCCCTTCCCTCCAGCCAGAGGTCTAACTTGACCAGTATGCACTTTCTATAATACCAGTGTCGTCTAATGCTCCACAAGGGCCCCCTCATGCTCCTGGGCCCGGTAGCGACTGCTACCTCTGCACCCCCCTCTGTACCTCTGTACGCCCATGATCTAGGGGTCTTGTGTGTGGTCTGAATTTGTTTAGAGGTCAGATCTGGCGTCTGATTGAATTTATGGGTTGGATTAATTTAGAGGTTTGGTCTGGGGTCTAATTTTTTGTTTGGCCTGGTCTTGAGTGTGATTAATGTATGGTCTGGCATATGAATGAATTTAGGGTTCTGGTCTGGGGTCTGATGAATTTCAGGATAAGACTTATGTAGAGGTTTTGTCTAGGAGGGTTTAATTTCTATTTTTGTTTGGTCTTGGGTGTGATTGATATATGATCTGGGATATGAATTAATTGAATTTCAGGGTATAGTGTCTGGGACTGGTCGGGGGCCTGAATTAATTTTGGGTCTGGTCAGGGGTCTGACTAATAGATGTTATATTATTCCAAAACCTGAAAAGGTAAGGGCAGCCTAAATGTGTTTGAGCTGGTAAGTGTTGTGAGGTGCATTTAAAAGTGACTACTACATGTATGTAAATCCTCACTGGCAGAGAATCTGCTATATAGCCCTATCAAGTGTATTAGTAGATCATAGACTAAATAACAGCATGCAATGCCAGTCAGCTGCCTCTAAGGCCAATAGAATTTTGTCTTGTATTAAAAGAGGTATGGACTCATGGGACAGGGATGTAATATTCCCACTATATAAAGTGTTGGTGCGGCCTCAACTAGAATACGCAGTTCAGTTCTGGGCACCAGTCCATAAAAAGGATGCCCTGGAGTTAGAAAAGGTTATGAGGAGAGCCACTAAACTCATAAAGGGCCTGGGAGATCTTAGTTATGGGCGAAGATTAAATTAACTGAAATTGTATAGTCTTGAAAAAAGACGTTTAAGGGGGGACATGATATACAAATATATAAATGGACCATACAAAAAATACCAAGGGAAGCTATTCTGTGTTAAACCCTCTCAAAAAGCAAGGGGTCACTACCTTCGACTAGAGAAAAAAAAATTCAGTCACAAGAGGCGACAAGGATTCTTTACAGTAAGATCTGTGAATCTCTGGAATAGCCTGCCGCAGGAGCTGGTCACAGCAAATACAGGAGATGGCTTCAAAAAGGTTTAGATGACTTTTTAATTCAAAATAACATTGAGGCTTATGACAGTGTATAGAAATTTTGTTCTACACACCCTTTCCCTTTGGCCCCACCCCTTTTTAAAAGGAAGATGGACATTGATCCAGGGATCGATATCGCAGGATTACAGGTTGGACTTAATGGACTTTTGTCTTTTTCCACTACAGTATGTAGCTATGTAACTATGTAACTATGTAAGGGGCCTGTTTCTGACTTTGCTGTGGGGCCATTTAAATTCATGTTACACCACTAATTATGGCCATACTGTTTAAACCATTTGTTTTGGTGCAGACTCCATATGGGTTAGCACTGAGTAAAGATACTTTATGAGCTTCAGTTTATTTTCTATGTTACCAAGCCCTTAAATGCATCTAGGGTTCATTGAAACACACATACAATAGCTGCAGATTTCCAGGCAATGAATTCAATGTACGGAGACGCCTCATCTTTTGTTTCTGGGGAACATTCCGATCATGAGAAAATGGTTAGTTATCTTTGGTGATGTTATACTGAATGTTGGGCTCACACAAAAGACAAGTCATTCAGCTCTGCAGTGCAGCATAGTGAAAATCTATTTTCTTTACCAATTGAAAGGGTAAGCAAGTTTCCATTTTATTCTTCAACTTGTGGAATAAGCATGTCTGTAAATGAAATATAATCTACTTGGTTTTTGCTGAAATTGTAATAGAATTATCTGTGCAAAACCTATAACGGGATCCACACTTAATCTGTTAATGACATCATGTCCTACGTATGACCTCACATCTTATAGGATGTATTGTATTTTTTGCCCTTAAAGGGAACCTGTCATCTCCAAAACACCCCCTGAACTAGAGTAAGCTGTGTATAGTGTAAGTGATGCTGAATCCGATTATGTAAGTTTTATCTTCATACTAACTTCCATTCCGACGCTGTGCTCCCACAAACCAGCAGTAAAATACATTGAGAGGATTCTTCAATGTGTGAGCACTGGAGTCCACTGAGTGCATTTTACTGCAGGTTTGTGGGAGCACAGCGTCAGAATGGAAGCGAGTATGAAGATAAAAATTACATAACCAGACTTGACGTCACTTACACTATACACCGCTTACTCTAGGGGGTGTTTCGGAGATGAGAGGTTCCCTTTGAAGACTCATAAGATTGACCTAGGTTTTAGAGGAGGAAAATAACAAAAAATTAATCAGAATTCAGACCCCAATCAGACCTCAATGTTAATCAGACCTTAGATCAGATCCCCAGTGTTCCACAGACCTCAGATCAGACCCCCAATGTTAATCAGACCTCAGCTCAGACCCTCAATATTAATCAGACCTCAGCTCAGACCCTCAATATTAATCAGACCTCAGCTCAGACCACTAATGTTAATCAGACCTCAGCTCATATCCCCAATTTTAATTAGTACTCAGCTCAGGACTCCTATCAGACCTCAGATCAGACCCCCAATGTTAATTAGACCTCGGCTCAGACCCCCAATCGGACCCCCAATGTTAATCAGACCTCAGCTCAGACCCCCATTGTTAATGAGACCTCAGCTCAGACCACTAATGTTAATCAGACCTCAGCTCAGATCCCCAATTTTAATTAGTACTCAGCTCTGGCCCCCAATCAGACCTCAGATCAGACCTATAATGTTAATTAGACCTCAGTTGAGACCCCTAATCAGACCTCCGATCAGACAAAGAAAAAAATCAACTTATCTCTCCTGCTCTGGCTGCCTCCACCACTCACAGAGCATCCTCACCCTGTGTGGCAACGGCAGAAGACCAGGGAGGGAGCAGTGAGTACTACCAGCACAAGGAGCACTTCACTCACTGCTCCCTGGTCCTACTGTACTAATGAGTGTTTCCATAATGCTCTTATGGAAGCGCTCATTAGTATCCTGCCTATCTGCAGATGATCGAATTTTCAATCGTCTAGCTCTAATCTGTGTCATGTGGGAGGGGGTTAAAGGGATTTTCCAGGAGTTAAATACTGATGACCTATCCTCAGGATAGGTCATCGGTGTCTGATCGTGGAGGTCTGACACCCGGGACCCCCACCGATCAGCTATTTGAGAAGGTACTGGCGTATGCACTACTTTTTTGCGGTGTGGAGGCACAGACAGAAACACCATGGAAGCACTTCGTAGTGCTTCCTTGGGGTTCCGTGCCTCCGTTCTGTACCGACCTTCCGAATTGTGGACCCTTTTAAGTGAATGGGTCCGCGATCCGTGATGCGGGGTGCACACGGCCAGTGCCCGTGTATTGCGGACAAGCCGTATGCAGGCCGCAATACGGCCACGGCTGGGCAACGGCCTTGTGCATGAGCTCTAAGACTCAGGATCTCCGCTAGCTTTGACATGCCCCCACTTCCTCTCAGCTGTCTTCTGTTTCTATGCTCCTAGGGACAGATCTTGCCTGACAACAAGAAGTGGACTACAAATTAGGTGGAAGTTAGACCACTAGTGACTTAACAACTTTTTTTTTAGGTGGATTCAGGATTTTTTTTTAAATTCTCTATTAAATGAAATAAAATTATATGGAATACAGTGACTATTGAATTGCTTATCTTATTTTTTGTTTTCTGCAACTTTCATGTTACTCCAAAAGGGAAAAAAAAAGTTTCTTGCTAAAATGGTTATATCCCTTTAAAATGGATATTTCATCACTCTTTGCTTCTCTGCTGAATAATCTTTAGCCTGATACGAACAAAACGGAACATTTTGCAAATTGTTCTATACTTATTTTTTTTACAAAAATATATTTTTGTGCCCGGAGAAAGTATCAATTCTCTCTTGTATTCAAAGCTATGAAAAGCTAAGACTGGGAAAAAGAGAGAGACTGATGGCAATGAATAACAGCGAATCAATGTTTCTAGAGAATGTAATGAAATTGCACTTGGCGAGCAGCAGAAATGCTATATATGTGTAATTGTTGGTTTTAAGCATCTCAGTTAACCGTCCTTGGCTGCCAATTTTTTTTCTCTATTTAACTGATAAAGGAAAAAGGCATTACAATATTTCATCAGTTACGCAGTAATATCTGAAATAGTTTTGTACGATGGTGTGGAAAAAAATAACATGCTGTTAATGTGAATTTGGTAAATTTTAAGAATTTTAGGAAAATGTAGATATGCAGTCATGCATAGCAGGGGCCTAATATAACTATTTTTAATGTAATCACTGAAACAGGGTAAACATAGAGTAATGAATGCTTTCTTTGTAGATTGCTTCTCACATCTAGGGGCATATCTATAGGGGAAGCAGCTGCTTTGGGGCCCAAACTCAGAAGAGGTCCACCCAGGAGGAGGACTGGATTTTATAGTCAGGGCCCCCCTCAACAGTATTATACAACTGCATTATTTACAGTGACAGTATATACAGTGACATGACATACAGTGTATATGAAACGGACGGTGCGGCTGCCGGGCCTGGTCTAAGAGAGCGATCTTGACTAGACATAGGAATGGGGCTTGCACGGGAGGAGAGGATTGGGGAGAGGGGGTCCATTCAAAAATTTGCTGTGGGGCCCAGTCATTTCTTGTTAAGTCACTGCTCACATCTGCTAACTTACATCATGCAAAATCTTTAATTCCAAGTTAAAAAGATTGTCCAAACCCCCACCCTTAAAGTTAATGAAGGCCCTGATTGCTATAAATAAACCAGCTCACCCACACTTTGTTCCATCTCCTGTGAAGCAGAAGTGTTGTGTCCTGTTCGTGTTCGTGTTCATATGAACCACTGCAGCCATTCACTGGCTCCAGTGTTGATGTGTCTCCAAGCGGCACACGACCTCTATTGGCAGTGGCCCATAGATATGAATTGTGTCACCCTTTAAACACTTTTTTTCTTTTTATTGTGTCACCAAAAATGTTATCTGCCAGTTCAAACCAGATAGTGACACATATCCTTTATATCTAATTTGTTTTTATGTTCTGGTTGCTGATTTTTTTAAAATTCTATTTCCTGAACATGATTATGGGGGCGGCCATTTTTCCTGAGTTGTTCTTAACAGCATTTACACGGCATTAAAAAAAATTGCCTTATAGCAGCAACATGGTCCGTAGGGGGGACCTCAGAGACTTCTATGGGAGAGTTTTCTAGGCTCTGTGACCTGTGCAGAGGTCATTGTACAGGGAAAGAATAAGATCATCTCTGACAATCACCTATTGTGAATGGTGGAACCTGTCTTATCTATACACAGAGGTGATATCTCCTTATCATTACAGTTGTAGAAGCTTAGGCTACTTTCACACTAGCGTTACTAGTGTGTCACACCAAACGGATCCGTCCCCATTGACATGTTGCGGTTTGCTCTCCGGTGTGGAGACAGAACGAAATGCTTTTAGGAGCGTTCCGTTCTCTTCAGTTCAGTTTTGTCTCCTTTGACAATGAATGGGGACAAAACTGAAGCGTTTTATTCCGGTATTGAGCCCCTATGACGGAGCTCAATACCGGAATAGTTAAACGCAGGTGTGAAAGTACCCTAAGTCGCACTCTGCTTCTTATATTCTAGTCAGGTTCCCACCCCAATTTTTGTGATACAGGGGTTAAATTTCAATCTATTTGCAAACTGTCACTTTCTGTTTACTCCGAGCGTAGTTCCAGCCCCACACGTGAACCAGCGGCAGCACGGATCCGGCAGGCTGTTCCGTCGGGTGAATCCATTGCCGCTAGTGTGAAAGTAGCCTTATCGGCAGATAATCGCTAACGAGTGTTTGTATGAATGCTCGTAAGCGCTCATTAGCGCTCGTTATGCTCACTGTGCAGTATAATACTGCCACTGGTTGCCCGATGAGCGAGCAAACACTCAATTATCGAGCAATCCAAATCTTTTGACATTATTGTTTGCAGGCGGCAGATCGTGGTGTCTAATAACGATCTTCCTCCAGCAAACCACTATAAAGCATTGGGAGGAGTGATGGCATAGCAATTACACCTCCCCATGCTGCAGGAGAGATAGCTGCATGTAATAGCAGTGGTCTCCTCCGCTAGTGAGCAGGCGATTGCTGGGAGGGAACGCTTATCTCCAGATAATCGTCTGCCACATCGGGCTGTAAAATACATGACATGGAAAATTAAAAATAACATCAACAAAAATTCTTTAAAAATTTAAAGAATAGGTCATTTTCTAATGACACATTCCCTTTAATGAGGTTTTCCAGCAGTTTGATATTGATGACTTATCCTCAGAATCTGATCGGTGGGGGGCTGACTAATCAAGCTCTGGTGAGTGCTGCGGCCTCCTCACAGCATGCTAAGCACAGTGCCATATTGTATAGTGGATGTGCTTGATATTACATCCCAAGCCCATTCATTTGTAGTTGTTTCCTGCTATTGCCAATAAATGGTGGGTTGGGTGGGTTTTTCTATTACCTTAGAATATCCTAGCGGGGTACTAGAAGATTGTCAAAACCAGAAAGCCGTTTGACAAATTACATTCTATGTCCAGCTTTTTTACCTCTCAGTAATAGTCCCTATAGATTCCAGACCCATCAACTGCATTTGACCAACCTACATGACTCAGCATTATGTGGGAACCAACCATAAGCTGACTGGCTGCTTTCTTCCTGGCAATGTCCGTCAATTACTCATTGATTAATACATGCAGAGACTGAAGTAGTGGCATTCTGCATTGCAGAGATCAAATAAGGCTGAACATTCTTGGATCTACTGGCTGATGAATCTTAAGTTATTCCTTCTTGAGGAGGATCAATATATCGGTCTAGCAAGGCTTGGTTCAAATTCTTATGTAATTTCTCTATGTTGTCTGTGATATGTTCCCCAAGGACTACACTTTATAAGAGGAGTAAACCTTTGAAATAATGTTTTTATTAGTCCTGTGTACACATGTATTAATGTAATTTTTTAAAACAAAAATCCTACATATAATTATAGGTTGTTAATTATTAAATGGGTTGTACCAAGGTTCACATCATCTCTACGCAGGAATAGAGCAGCGATCAAACATGCACACTGCCGCTCCATTAAGTCTCTGTGGGACTGGTGAAGATAGTCGAGCACTGATCTTGGCAGTCCCATAGGGATTGAATAAAGGGTAAGCACACATGCTCAACCACAGCACAATTCAAATGGGAGAAATGGGACTCGCATTGTTGCGATCAGTGGGGGTTACAGTGGTCAGACATCCACCAATCAGACACTTATCACCTATTGGTGATATGTGTCCATCTTTCTACAAATTTTTTAAGAAGAAAATCCATATTACTAATGAGGTGGCAATAAGAAGGGAGAGAGGAAAGATTAGAAAATTAACGAGGAAGATGCACTCTTATTTCTAAATTTTCAAAAAGCAGTTTTTGTGATAAACGGGTTACATTTCAATCTGTTACATCGGGTTACATCGGGTTACATTGCAAACTGTCACTTTCTGTTTACTCTGAATCTAGTCAGATAATGATGTCCTGACCTCTTAAACTCATACTATAGCTAAATTGTTATCGAACTGATAGAAATATATCAGAAATGAGTGTTTATGAGGTCAGGAGATCAGAGATAACAACTATACATGATCTGACAGTAAACGGAAAGTGACAGTCAGCAAACAGACTGAAATTTAACCCCTGTATCACAAAAATGGCTATGAATTTTTTATAAGGACTAATTGCAAAAATGATTTTAGATCAAAATGAGTAGAATGCCATAGTTAAAAAAATTCCCCCCAAAGGTGCTCATAGCCTTTAAGAACAAAGAAATGAGTAATCTACCAAAGCGAATAGAGAAGGGGTGAAAAGAGGTGACAAGAGACACAAAGATATACAGTATGATGTAGGATATAGTGGTTGGAAAGGGCTGCCTAAGGACAATGGCATACATAGACTAAAGGGGTGCCTACACCAAACAACAAAATTGGAATTGGAATTTTTCCACCCGACCAAGCTACTAAACTGTTGTTCCACACTCCACCGAGTCTCTGGGTTGCCAGTGTCTGGAGATGCTGTCAATACTCGTCCCCAGCCCTGCACTAGTATAGAACTAGGACTTCCATATTGGGCTGCTGCATTCATCTTTGAACACTTTTCTTTGGAGTCCCCTTTGTTCTTTTAAAGGATGTTTTTAATTTCTTCTTCTAGAGACTCAGTGTAGTTACAGTATCAGGTAATGTAAGGAAACCCCTGTTAAGGACCTCTTGTTAGTTCCTTGGGTTGAGTCATTTTACAGCTGAGAAACCTTTTGTTCACAGCAATTATAAAAAGAAGTTCCTTGCACCTGGTTCTGCAATACAACGTGAGAAAAATACAGAAAGCAGATGTAATTTTTTAGCTATTCCTTCTCTCTATAAATGAAGGTGCAATATCTATTAAAAGCCCTAACAAAATAAAGATAGTTGGTAATAATAATTGGGCATTTGGGGGCTGCAAGAGGGTCTGCTTAGTTTGTTGTCCTTTATGGCTCATCTGCTGTACTGTAGGAACCAGGAGGAACCAGCTATAGGTGCTCTCATACAGACTTATATCTTTAGTTCAAAGTGTCATTGGGTGTATTATATACTGAATAGTTTATTGTTATATAAATATTTAAACCATACTAACCAACATTTCAATTTCATATTGTGACATTTGTAAGCCCCACCCCTGTCTTTATAGAAAAGCCCCATCTGCCAGGAGTGGCCTCTGTAATGCACATTTGCTTAAAAATTACTGTTTTGCTGTCTAGTTCACAGTTGGTTGGTACTATATGGTAAATTTGCTGATGGAAAATTCTAGTAACATAGTTTATAAGGCTGAAAAAAGACATCTGTCCATCCAGTTCGGCCTGTTATCCTACAAGTTGATCCAGAAAAAGGCGAAAACCGCTGTGAGATAGAAGCCAATTTTCTTCACTTTAGGGGAAAAAATTCCTTCCCAACTCCAATCAGGCATCAGAATAACTCCCTGGATCAACAACCCATCTCTAGTAACTATAACCTGTAATATTGTTACCCCCAGAAATGCATCCAGATCCCTCTTGAACTCTTTTAGTGAACTTACCATCACCACCTCCTCAGGCAGAGAGTTCCATAGTCTTACTGCTCTTACCGTAAAGAATCCTCTTCTATGTTTGTGTACAAACCTTCTTTCCTCCAGACGCAGAGGATGTCCCCTCGTCACAGTCACAGTCCTGGGGATAAATAGATCATGGGAGAGATCTCTGTACTAGCGCCTGATATATTTATACATCGTTATTAGATCTCCCCTCAGTCGTCTTTTTAGTGAATAACCTAATTTTGATAATCTTTCTGGGTCCTGTAGTCCACCCATTCCAGTTATTACTTTAGTTGCCCTCCTCTGAACCCTCCCCAGCTCTGCTATGTCGGCCTTGTTCACAGGAGCCCAGAACTGTACACAGTACTCCATGTGTGGTCTGACTAGTGATTTGTAAAGTGGCAGGACTATGTTCTCATCACGGGCATCTATGCCTCTTTTGATGCAACCCATTATCTTATTGGCCTTGGCAGCAGCTGTCTGACACTGGATTCTCTAATATAATATAAGAATTCTATCAACAAACATACAAATAATCATATAACACTGAATTAGAAGTGAGTGCAGTAGCCACATTTTATTAATATTCTTTGCAAGCATTTTATGGTAATTTGTGGCAGCCATTTTTATAAAATTACCAACATAAACTGCAGCCCAATTGATTGTCACCTTTGAATTAGCTTCTGAGAAACTTTTAAAGGTCACTGAGTTTCCAGAAAACTTTGAATAAGTCATAGAGAAGAAAAGCTCTGAGTGCTGAGACCCCCTCTGGGCACTTGAACGAGGAAAGAGACGCACTCGCATATCACGTTCTCTCTTCTCATTAGTTACATAGTTAATACGGTTGAAAAAAGACAAAATGTCCATGTCATTGCAGGACAGGAAGCAAGATGGACTCAATAAAAAGTGTATGGGCCCCTCTCACTTCCATCTCCTGCAATGACCTCCATCGATCACAACCTTTGGCACCAGGAGGAGTGGAGACCCAGCAGAGGTGATCAAGTAAGTATGATTCCGTCTGCAGGTCTGGCCATGCTGGAGAGTCTGCCTGGAAAACCCCCAGGGTGAACAACCACTTTAAATGTTGAGATCATTCATCAATCTAATGGCACACTTCAGTGCTATATATAGGCAATAGGTTGCCTAGCTTGCTCGTTTCCTGAAAGTGAGTGTTTTTCTATTGCCTGCCCATGTACCGACTTCTACCCGATTTCTGGATTGTGACTCTCCGCTGCCTGACCTGAACTGTGCCTGACCTCCATATTGACCCTTCTCTGCTTGTCCACACTTCAGACTGTTTATTCGATTGCTTGTAATTTGCCTGCCATGACCTTGGTTTGTTTCTGTCTATGATTTTGCCTGGCCCCTTGGTGCCTTGCACTGGTGTCTGACCCCCGTAGGTCGGCTCTCAATCACACAGACTACTCCAGGAGGTAGCGGCCTGGTGGTTCTCCTAGAGCAAAGTCCCAATTCCTGTACAAGAGTTAAAAAATGAATACCAGGGACTGTTTAGACCAGGGGTGGGGAACCTTTTTGCTGCCGAGGGCCATTACGGCTCGGGGGCCTTAATTCGCAAAATTCTAAACTTAAAAATTTGACGGCTTTATTTGGTCAAACATATAAGTGACTTAGGGGTAAGTTACAGAAATTGCGCTTCAATTAAAAAAATCTACAGTGCTGTATTTTTACAGCACAAAATGGAGCCTACACTATATATTACAAATAGTACAGGTGCCATTTTGACCACATATATCCGTCTAATATTTAAGTTGAAAATGTTATATATTTAGTTATTTGGCAGTAATGGCAGCCAAGCTAAACCCAGGGGGGTCCAGAGAGGGGTTCACCTAGCTTTGACTCTCCCTACCACTGTCCCTTTCTCAGTCTCAGATCTGCCCCCCACCTCCATCAGCCTCAGATTAGACCCCCAATATGCCCCCCAGCCTCAGATCAGACCCCCAATATGTCCCCCAGCCTCAGATCAGATCCCAAAATGCCCCCCAGCCTCAGATCAGACCCCCAAAATGCCCCCAGCCTCAGATCAGACCCCCAATATGCCCCCCCCAGCCTCAGATCAGACCCCCAATATGTCCCCCAGCCTCAGATCAGACCCCAATATGCCCCCAGCCTCAGATCAGACCCCCAAAATGCCCCCAGCCTCAGATCAGACCCCCAATATGCCCCCCAGCCTCAGATCAGACCCCCAATATGCCCCCCAGCCTCATATCAGACCCCCAATATGCCCCCCAGCCTCATATCAGACCCCCAATATGCCCTCCCGTCTCAGATCAGACCCCCTATATGCCCCCAGCTTCAGATAAGACACCCAATATTTCCCCAGCTTCAGATCAGACCCCCAATATGCCCCCAGCTTCAGATCAGACCCCCAATATGCTCCCAGCTTCAGACCCCTTTCAGCCCCCCCAGCCGCAGATCAACCCCTTCTTACCTCAGATGAGCCCCAATCAGACCTCAGATCAGACTTTTAAAATAAATAATAAAATAAACTTACCTCTCCAGCTCCGGCCGGCGCTGCTTCTTGGCAGGTTTACTTACCCTCCCTGGTCTTCTTCCTGCCACTCTGTACTGTGACCTGACAGCGTAGTGTCAGGTCATAGTGCGCGCCTATGTGCACTATGTCCTGACACTGTATGTGTCAGGACACAGCTTCGCGGGGAGAAGACCAGGGAAGGTGAGAACAGCCAGAGCAGCGCAGTTCTCACCTTCTCATGACTTCCGCATGCTAATGACCGCTTCCATAATGGAAGCGGTCATTAGCATTTTCTGGAAGGGGGTTGGGGGCCACATGAAATGGTCCCGCGGGCTGCATACGGCACGCGGGCTGGAGGTTCCCCACCCCTGGTTTAGGCCAAAGTTAAATCTTTTGGTTGAGACTGTGGTTCCACACCCACTGTCGTAATACAGTTGAACATATTCTATGAAATGGTAGAAATACTTGTAACAACTGTGTAGTTTCCCATCATTCATAACCTTAATAAGTTAATAAAACTAAATTCTGCGGGAGTATAACTACAAAGGGCAGGGGCGGACTGGGAAAAAAAAATACTAAAAGTTGCTCTGTTTTGTAGTTTGTAGTGGGTCCAAATTGATGGACGTCAGGGCCAGCAATACCATATTGTGACACATTATACCACCCTAACAGAGCCAAATACCACAGTCCATCACAAAATACTGCCAGCAGCACAAAATACATCCACAAAAACTTCTACTGGCCGGCTGTGAGGATAGCCCAGACGGCCCCATGGGGCCAATCCTCCCCTGATAGAGGGTGCAGAGGTGGTGAGTTCCATCTGATGCCAAAGGCCCCTCTGCCACAGAAGACTACTTATTGGAGATACAGTATTACCATGGGCCCTCTAAAAAAATAATGTGGCAGATGTACCCCATGGGTGAACATATTGCTGGTTTTCTTTTGGGGTTCCAGAAACTTTGACTGCAAAAATAGACTATGAGAAAAGCGGGTCTCATTTAAAAGAACAGTAAATATGAATAACCTCCACATGTATTAATAAATGAATGTGTAGAAGTACAAATCATCAACCTGTCTATGGATGTTTCTATCCCTGGAGGTAAGACTCTTTATTGTTAACTTACTGTAAGTGCAACAATATTAAAACTACACCGTCCCTTTTAGAGTGTTCATAGTTATTGTTCTACATTGTGGGCTCTAACAGATGGTAAGTACGTTCTTCAGTCCTCAGAAGGCAAGTGCTAGGGGCAAAACTATCCATGCCGCAAATAGTATGAGCACTCTGGGGCCCCTTTCAGTAAAGTGAGTTATTTTTCATTGCTTTATGAAGAATTGTGCCACCTATCTTTCCACCCTGAGTTGCTACTGCTAGCTAACAGCCAGCAATACTGATTCTGTAGAGAGCAGATTGGTCCTAGGCTTATATCAATTCTGAAAAGACATCATTAGAAGCTCCGTAAGGTACTAAATATCAATACTATTATTGCTGTGATGTTTTCTTTTATACCAGTTTGATGTGTCTGCTAGTAGATCTGAAGAAATCATCATATTTACCAATTAGGAAGTAATTTATGTTTTTTTTGTGATCCAATGTGCTACAGCCAGTCTTCTTTTTCCTTCCCAAGTGCTTTTTTAATCACTGTAGTTTGTACTAAAATTTGTGAAACGCACAATGTTGGATCAATCTGGTGCATTTTTAAATCTAAGGGCCCGTTCACACAACATTTTTGCCTCTGTCTTTCACATGTTTTCCACTTAGAATCCACACCAAAAAAAAAAACACCTCTAAAAAGCCTCCCATTCATCTTAATAGGAGACAGAACTTGTGTTTTTTTTCAGGCTGAAAAAAAACTGTGTGGTGAAAAAAGAAACAGCATGCTCTATTTTGGAGCAGAATCCACACTGATTCTTCCATTGATATGAATGGGAACCAGAAAAAGTAGAAAGCTGGAAAAAAAATCAAGTTTTTAAAATCCGTCGTGTGAACATTGCCTAATAATTATATTCTGACAATGCATTTTTTTGCACCAGTATTCATAAGGGCAACCGCATTGTGTGAATCATCACCAAGACTGCCCTAGAGTTTCATCTTTCTATGATACATAGTTGCCAACTGCCCTGAATTTGCAGGGATTGTCCCAGGCCGAAAATAGGCATGGTTAACGGTAACCCCAACCATAAGTGGGCGGTCTCTGGTGGAATCAGGGTATTCCCAGGGGCAGGGTTTTGGATGCCACGATTTTTCCAACCTATGTTGGTAAGTATGATGGAATTTAAAGGGGTTCTCCAGGAATTAAAAAAATGAAAATACTTAAATATTATCTTATAATAAATATATTCACAAATACCTTTCGTTACTGATAATGGCTAGTTTTCTCTGGGGAGCAATTATTAGGAGAAATAAAATGGCTGCCGTCCTATTAGTACACACAAAACCTGTCCTAATCACACAGCAGGACAAGTTACTTCACACTGCGCTATAGAGCTGCGTCATCCTCCACTTCTCGAAGAGCTGATTAGACGGAGGTCCCGGGTGTCGTACCCCCACCGATCAGATACTGATAACTAAAGATGAGCGAACGTGCTCGAAACGAGCACTGTACCGCTCGGCTCCCCTGCGCTCGCATGGGCGCAGGCAGCCGCTTCCGTCCTCCTCAGGAGGACGGAAACGACTGCCTGCGCCCATGCGAGCGAAGGGGAGCCGAGCGGTACAGTGCTCGTTTCGAGCACGTTCGCTCATCTCTACTGATAACCTATCCATAGGTTATCAGTATTACATTTTCAGAAATCTCCTTTCATGGCCTAACCTCAGGATAGGTCCTCCGTATCTGATTGGTGGGGGTCTGAAATCTGGCACCCCCTCCCTCCCTTTCCACAGCCACAGCACTTTGGTGAGTAACTAGTTCTTTGGTCACATGGCCTAGGCGCAGCTCAGTCCCATTCAAGTGGCAAGAATGAATACCAAGAACAACCACTATACAATGCACGGCTTTGAAGTGGCAGCCACGCTCGCAAGAGTGCTGCAGCCCAGAGGATAGGCCATCAATATTAAACTCCCTTTAAACCCCTTTACGTATTAGAATCTCATAGCATTTTTTATACTTTAGCTCCTTTTGTCTAAAGGATTATATTTCTTTGGTTTGTTGTGAAGAAAGTGAAATTCCACTTTTAGAGGTGACTAATGAGGATGTATAGTATCTGCAGTGATTTCCACACTATAAGGAAAGTGGAAGCTCTGTTATGTTACACTTGAGGAATTGTGAAAATTGGTGTGGGTGTAAATGTGAAATCAGCAGAGTTCAGTGTATGCATGAAGTTTAGGATTCGACAGCTGAAATGAACCTTTTGGCCTCAGTGTCTGGAGACTCTAATCTCGCAATTTAGTGCCTGACATCTCTGCATTGACTTATTCTCTTGTGCAGTAATATTATTTTTAAATGTAACCAATTCTCACTAACCATACCTCCCAACTTTTACAACGGTCAAAGAGGGACACTTATGGTTTTTTGTGTGAAAGGTCCACTTTTCCAGCATATTTATTTACAGTATATAGCTTTTTTTACACAATAGCACAAAATTATCTGAATATAAAAATTTCTAAAATCCAAATTGCATCAAATAATGAAATAATATGCAAGGTGAGCTTTAATATATACACAGGAACTAGGTAAACACATTCTGGATCAATATTGTTAATGTAGTAATGCAAAACGGTACCTCAGATAAAAAAAAGGAACATTTAAAGAGGACCTTTCACGACTTTTAAAAAATGAATCTGCACTATCTACCTGATAGTGCGTCCCCCACTGATGCCAGCAGCGTTGTTTTCTTTGCAAATTGTCCCCCGGTGGCTTCACACGGGCCCCCCGTTCTTCGGTCCGGCTTTATGCTAATTAGAAAGCATCGGAACAGGGAGGAGGAGACTCCCTGTTCCTCAATGGGCGTTGCTTCTGCCCTGCTGTGAGCGCTGTCCAATCAGAGCGGACCGCTCACAGCAGGGTTGAACTCCTTCGGCCCTGCTGTGAGCGGTCCGCTCTGATTGGACAGCGCTCACAGCAGGGCAGAAGCAACGCCCATTGAGGAACAGGGAGTCTCCTCCTCCCTGTTCCGATGCTTTCTAATTAGCATAAAGCCGGACCGAAGAACGGGGGGCCCGTGTGAAGCCACCGGGGGACAATTTGCAAAGAAAACAACGCTGCTGGCATCAGTGGGGGACGCACTATCAGGTAGATAGTGCAGATTCATTTTTTAAAAGTCATGAAAGGTCCTCTTTAAGGAGCAAAGAGGGACAGAGGGACTTGGGTCAAAAAGAGGGACACTTGGGAGGTATGCACTAACTGGTATATTTTGATGCAGTAAAGCAGGTTTAGAAGCTGGACAAAACTGCTAACTATTCATAATATCCATCTCAAGGGGAAACATACCAATAAAGACCACCCATACAGCTGTACAGAATGGTCCCATCTCTGGTTAGGCCAATCACCACGGCATGGTGAGAACATGTTCAGGGCTCCCCTCTACAGAGGAAATGCATTCTTATCAAGCAAAGACATCGGGAATTGACCCAAGGGTAATGGAAAGGACAAAACAAACAATAGACCCTTCTTTCCTTCTTCTATGTATATAGAAAGATAGATAGAATACAAAGCCTTTCGGCTTTAAAACTCCAAAATCTATCCTGGATGGGTAAACAAGCAGCTATTAAAATGGTGATACTACCTAAAATAATATACATGATGAGGAATGTGCCAATACTTCTACCCAGCTCATATTTGTGCAAACTCCAGTCTTTGTTATCACACTTTCTATGGAGTGGGAGAAAGCCAAGAGTCAAGGCATCAATAATGATCCTGCATCCTTCGCAAGGAGGTCTGAACTCTCCTTCCTTATTCCATTACCATCAGGCTACTATTCTAGACCAAATGAGAGCTCTTCTCTCACAGGACTCCTCCAAAAAGTGGGTCCAGATAGAGTCTCATATGTTGAAACCTCACACTCTATTAAATCATCTATACTCTCTCTCACATTTTAAATCGCCTCAGCAAATACCTTCCCTAACTATAAAAGCAATGTTCCAAACCTGGAGGAATTTACCTGGGGGAGTGATGTTACTTCCCACTAAACTCAACGATGCACCATTAAATGTCTGCGAAATAGCCATTCCTGACCTGTGTCTGGAGGGGTGGAGATCTGGAGGGCTGACTAAAATTTCCCAACTTTGGAGGGATAGTGTCTTTGTTTCTTTCTCATATCTGATTGAGCAGTTTAATATCCCTTCCAGAGACTTCTTTAAATACCTACAACTACGCCACCTATTTAACTCACTTAAACCCATAACATTGGGTTCCCAAAACCATGATCTTAAAAAAATGGTTGTTTTCTCAGAATCCATTTAATAAAGGCATCTCTAAAGGATACCAAGCACTAAAAAACTCTCTGGGAGACCCTCTGTCATTGGTAAAGGACAAGTGGCTGGAGGACCTCCAGATCTCTATATCCTCTGAGCAATGGCTTGAATTGTACACGATCACCTCCAAGATGTCTAAAAATATAGGTCACCTTGAAAATGGTAGGAAAATATTTTACCGTTGGTACTTTACCCCAGTTTACTTAAATAAGTTATTTCCTGATGTCTCGCCCATCTGTTGGAGATGTTCTGCACATCCCGGCACCTATATGCATATCTGGTGGTAGTGCCCTATGGCCATTGTTTATTGGAAGGGGGTGTTTGGCTTGATATCCCATCTCCATGCTTCTACAGTAGAGCCCTCTCCTTCATTAGCATTGCTATCTATAGATATTGGGATTTTCCCTTATTCACTTCAAACAATCATAGCGCATATCCTTTTCTCCGCCAGGATAAAAATAGCTACCTGCTGGAAACAAAAGGAGCTTCCTCTAATCTCTAGAATTGTTAGAGAAATAAACAATAACTGCTGGTATGAAGGTATGTTTGCTCGTTCTCAACACAAACTACCTTCCTTTAGGTGGAGATGGGATGTCTGGTTGTCATCTAAACACTGCTCCTTACCAGATAATTTATTCTAATTTAAGGAGGATGTGATGGTTCTTGCAGTGTCCTAATAGTGAGTTCCTGTAATGGTATCTCCCTTTTTTCTTGTCTCCTTTCTTCTTTTATGTGCCTGAGAAACGGAAGTTGTGTGTTTCAGTTGTTTGTTTCAACTGTATATGTACAATGATATGTTACTATTTTTGTACTTTACTATTCATTACATTTCCCGCACATGTAGCGGGTGCTGTATTATTTTATTTGACCCACTAGTTTGAAAAAATAAAAACTTAATGTTCAAAAAAAAAAAAAAGAATACAAAGAATTCTACCTTATTTCATATTGGTGACGTTCATTTACTTAAAATGAAGCATTGTAGTTAGTCTTTGTGAAGGTTCAGTACCTCCTAAATGTGAAAAACCCCAGGCACTCAACATATAAAAAAATTAACATAAAAATATCCAAAAATATATCTTTATTAAAGTTAATAAAACCAATTAAATAAGTAGGTAAGTAAATTGGCAAAGACAAACACAAGCACAAGGAGAGTGCCAAAGCATGCTGGAAAATCCAATATTTATAACAGTACAGAATTGTAGTCAAGGTTGGGTAAGGTGGAAACAAAGTAATATACAAATAGGTAGTCAAACCATATGGCTCACACTCCGTAACAACAGGACATAATCCAAAACATATTCAAAATACAGACCTGGTTGGTGGCACCTCCAGGAGACCCCAACACGTTTTGCGTAAGCTTCCTCATATGACTCTCTCAGAACATTCACTAATATGTCCAGTGCCGAGGTCTCATATGCTCAATAGTCCAGTCCCACTGTCTAGATCATCTTATATACCAGTGGCAGAGTGATTATTATTATGCAGGCCAGTGTTGGACACATAGGTGGAAGTTCTCCGAGGGAATCAATAAGAATAGCATTGGGTTTTCAACTGAAAAATTTGTTTTGTGTGGTCTAACCTTTGTGGGCAGACTTCTAGGTACATCATGCTGTTTAGCTGTAGTATACTGTACAATGGCCCAATTATGGGCATAGAAAAGTATACCTCATAAGAATATACCAACTTTTTTGAAAATTGTTAAAACAAGAATTCACTGCTTGTCTTGCTATGTACAGTCACTCTCCAGAATTGCTTCTTTCTCCTCAGTGTCTAGAATACTTTTCTAAAAATGACTACTCCGTCCAGAGTAGATAGTAGCAGGCTGCAGCTTATGACATTTGCTGAGCTCACATGCAGCATGGTGTGTAAAGCCTTAACAAAGAGAATCACATGATAAAAAACTTGTTAAAAAAGAAACGTCACTGGTCAGAATGAGCGTTGGTCTTTTTGTGTAATATTTTCCATGTCCAAGATTGATTTGTACATAAATCCTTGCAGAAATGGTTTTACATGGTATAGGAAGGAGATCAGGACGGCATTACATGATGGCTACCTCTGCTTCTAACAGTCGATTGTTGGGATGAGAGAAGCTGAGCGTACATGAATCATTGTGTTGCTTCTTTCTGAAAAGGGGTTCTCTTCATAAAAACAACTGCTACACTACATTCACAAGACCATATTTTTGATTCAATTAGGATTTTTTGTGAATTGCACACAGACTCATTCATTTTCATGGGGCCAAAGAAAGTGTGGACATCCATGTGCTGTCCTCATCTGTGCAGCCGTGCCACAAATTATACAACATGTCCTATCCTTATTTGTTTTGCATATGGACCACATCCATGTTTTGTGGAACTGTGATTTGTAGACTGCGAAATGGATAAAATCGTGTGAATGTAGCCTAAGGCAGTGGATGTGAAACTACTGGATTTTACTTGGGGCTACTCATAAGAACATTATGCTGGCAGTCCCCTGGTCGTCCTTGTCCCCTATACTGGGATCTGGACTTCATTGCAGGGAAAACACCATCTTTTATGGAATAGTCTCTGTTTGGTTTACAGCTGACTCAGGGGGTCAAGAGACACCAGTGAAATTCACAGAGCTTTTAGGCAAGACTGTAAGCAAAGTACATGTAATAATCAATTTGAGGTCAGAACAGGCAGCTCAGGGTCAGTACGGAAATCAGACAATGGTTAGGTTAAGCAGCAAGGGCCAAATCCGGAAAAAAGGCAGAAGTTGGTTCACGGGCAAACAAATAAATGTGATCAGTATACCTTTCCAGAATACTATAAGACTAGAACCTATTGCTCAGGGACCTTCCCATAGGCCAAGGTGCCTAAAGTATCTCAAGGTGGGCAGCCATTGGCTGGTGAGGATTAGGTTGTACACACACTGCCCTTTTAAGAGTCAGGGAGAGGTCAGACATGTGCCCTACAGGCAGAGGAGTAGAGGTCTTGCTGGCAGCAAGCAGAGCAACTTTAGCAGCAAGTCCCACTGGAAGGAGGGAGATAACAGTGGTCTGTGCCGCCGGGAACGGGTAAGCAGTGAGCATTGATCACTAACCAGGTTTTGAGTTGAGCCCTCTAGTCACTACTTCCCGCTTCCTTCTAGGCCAAGGATGGACATATAGCCTATTCACCTGTTCAGCTATACAATGACCTAAAGGAGTGAAAGGTCCCACTTTTGACACAAGTTTAAAACAAGTATCCTGCTTATGTCACACAATGATCATACTCTACATGGGTATCTCATAGATTAAGCGGACAAGTCATCATTCCAGTCAGCCAATCACATAGATCCAATAACTGTCTGAGCTGCATTGTGATTGGCCGAGGAGTCAGGATATGAGTGCATGAACAGTCTATAAACCACCAGGGATGAATACTTTCACTGCCGTAACCTATCAGGGATGTTTTCATTGACTCCACTCACCTAGCCCACCAGCAATGTTTTTAACTTCTTAAGTTCTGTAGCCTATAAAAGATGTCATTACTATAGACTACAAAGCATAATAATAACAGATAATAAGAGTGATTGAAAGGTTTATCCCACCATAAGAACTTATTACCTACAGTAGACAGAGGTGACAAGTGGTTTTGGACCGGAGCCCTCAGTTGTCTTTGTCCACCCTTGCTCCAGGCTAACTTACTGTAACACTGTCAGCCACAGCAGATGCTTCCTCCAGAGCTAACTCCATGCAGTTAGCCTAGTTGGCCTACACCACTTAAGCAGTGGTTTGCACAAGTCCTCAAACCTCCCTTCTCCATGATAAACCTGCGTAACCCCCAGTCTGAATCATTGGTTGCTGAGTTACTGACCGTCTGCCTCAGTGATCTCTCTGGCTCCCAGTACACAGCACTAATAGCATATCACTGGTTATTTTCCATTGTCATATATATTCATAGCTAAAGTGTATGCACTGCAATCAGATGTAACCAGATTTTCCAAGTGAAAGGGAGTAGCACATGACCATACACAAGATCTGCCTATAGACTATAACCACACATAGGTCAGCATCAGAGCTGTTTCTAAGAAGTGATAGTTTTTTATGAAAACTATTTGAAACAATGGGTATGTTTTTTAAAAAAAATAATATAATAGAACGAATAACTGTACATTTTACCTAACTCATAATGACACTATGGTTACCAGGGTAACCAAGCCTGCTGCTTATGACATCATACAGAGACTGGTAAGCTGATGATGTCACAGTGGCGCTGATGCTGTTAGAACCCTGCCTTTGCCAGTCTGGTTCAGACTCGGTACTGGCTCTCAGCTGGTAACTAGCTCTTCTATTTGCGCATTTGAAACTACAGACATTAACCAAGTGAGGATCATTGCAATTCAAAGGTAAGTTATAATGTTATATCTCATATCGGGAAAGATCACCAGGGCAGCTGTAGCAAGACAGTGGCCAAAAAATGTGGTGCAATTTGGCGCATCTAGGGTTTATGCTCGTTTTCCCAACATGTGTGACAAGCGGAGGAGCTTAGAGAAACTGGACTAAGAAATACCTTTTGGTGCCAATTTCAGCACAATTCTGGTGTAAAAATGTGTCTCAAAGTAAGCCACCCAGTAGTTGGTATCGAGTCCATCCCTGCACCATATTTATCATCCAGCCTGTTCCCTTGTGATAAATCTGGTGTAGGTCTAGGCAGCCGGTCTAAGCTTACACCATCTTTACGACTGGTAAATCTGGGCCAATGTGTTATTTTCTGTTGTGCTTCACCTGCATCATCAGCACCACCATCACCTATAACAACTGCACATCTAGGGCTAGGTGCACATCTACATCCAGATGATGGCAGAGACAGATCTGATCTAATGTGTTCAGTTAGGTTTCCATTGTGGTGTCTATAATTGTTTTGTAAAAACATGCTGTGTGAAATCTGCGATGGATGCTACTAACAGAACCTCCAACGCAGAACCTAGAACCTTCCATAATTCTACATTTGATGACATCATAATAGCGCTATGGTTTTCAGGTTATGCAGAGCTGCAGCTGATGACATTATAACGAGCCTGGTAAGCTGTGATGTCATATTGGTGCTGCTACTTTCCGTGTTCAGTCTTTGCCAGTCTGTTTCAGACTCTGCCTTCCTATTGTATTGGGACAGGGAAGAAAGGTTGGACTGAGAGGGTATTTAAAGTGGGTGATAATACAAAATGCAAGGGTAGCCATAACAGGTATGACATCATTGTATGTCCCCAGGATCAGGATTTAATATATGGACATAATGTCTGTTTACTGTGTATTCTGAGTTTGATGATGTGCAATTTAGAGAAAATCAGGGGCGTAGCAATAGGGGAAGCAGGGGAAGCGGCTGCTTTGGGGCCCAGACTCACAAGGGGCCCCCTCAGGAGGAATACTAAAAGATTTTATTGTCAGGCCCCCCTCAACAGTATTATACAATGACATTATATACAGTATATACGTGTAGAAAACGGACGGAGCGGCTGCTGGGCCTCGTCTGAGAGAACAGTTTTGACCAGACACAGGAGTGGGGGATGCGTGAGTTGGGAGTTGCGAAAAAGTTGCTGAGGGGGGGCCCCCGTCTAAAATTTGCTGTGGGGCCCGGTCAGTTGTAGTTACGCCACTGGAGAAAATGTTTATGGTTATTGCTGCTTCAAAGACCCTTCCTAAGGTTGATGATAGTCAGAGTCTTAGGTTATTTAGTGGACTTGTAAAGGATTAGAAAAACATGGCTGCTTTCTTCCTAAGCAAGGACCTACCTATGCATAGGTTGTGTCTGGTAAGTCAGCTTCCCTGAAGTGAATGAGGCTGAGCTGCAATACCACACACAACCTGCAAGACAGGTGTGGAGCTGTTTTCAAAGAAAGCAGCCATGTTTTCCTAATCCTAAACAACCCATTCACCTATAGATGTATTTCACTATGATAAAAATATACCAAAAATTATTTGATTATTAAAATGGTTGCCCAGAATCAGAAAAAGGCTGGATTCTAATGACAGAGCTACACCTGTCCACAGGTTGTACGTTGTCTTATAACACAGCCCCATTCAACTTCAATGGAGCCAAGCCACAGTACAATGCATGAATAAGGTTGTCCATATTTCTATAATTAATACATTATTGGGACAGTTCTGAGATTTACAAAGTTGTTGGTCACCTGTCCAGACCATGTGAATGGGGGAGAGGAGTTCAAACCACAAATAAGTTTGGCCCCTCACACCTTATCTCTGGAAACCACAAAACCAATAAAAGAAGCAGCACTCTACAATTCCTCTACAGAACCATTTTCAAGCTTGAAAACTCGAAAATGGTTCCATAAAGGGAGTTAAACATTGCTTGTCCATCGGGTGAATAAATCCACAATTTTGTTTGGAGTGCAATTTAAGATATTTAGTGATGTCACATTATCTTTCCATACTAGATGTCTTGCATCTTGAATGCTTTGAAGATATGTCCAACTGGACCCCCATGTCAATACACGATCTTCATTGATTTTGTGGCAACCTTAGACCTGATGTCGGTGCCACTATTTGAAGGCAGCATGCTGGGCATTGTGTCATCCATGGAGCCCAGCCACCTGATAACCAAGACTTGCTTACTAGAGGAGTACCTGCGTTTGCTGGAAAGATCAGATATGATTAACGTCTTCAAGTTCTTGTACGCTATATCAATTGCAAGAAAAGACGCTGAAGAATTTCTAACTGCTGGTCTCATTGATAAAATCTGCCAGCAAATGGTACTTTCCGAAAGCCACAATCAACAGGATGTGACTGGCGCTGCCATGACACTACTGAGTAACATCGCTTCTCTCAAATTCCAATGTGTCATGACCAGTTTAAAGCGCCATCTGGTCCAACCATGCAGCAGCATTCTCCAGACCCTTAGTGCCATAACATCAAGGAATGACCAGGAGTCTGTTCCTCATCTGCTCGAGATTCTATCTAAAGTGAAATCCATGACTGAAGTGAGTTTAGACAGCAGAACCAAAAGGGTCATCTATGATCTTATGAAGAACTTCAAGGTCATCATACAGAAGTATCTAAACAACTGTGAAGCTGAAGATAAAAAGTGTGCTGCTTGCATCACCATTGATAATGTACGTTTACTCCAAATCCTTTGTATAGAGATTGCAATAGGATTGACAAGGATTACCAACTATTCACCTATATGCATACATCAACTGGAGACCATACCGGTGGATGATCTATTCAAGTGTGGTCAGTGGTCAACTGAAGCTTTTAACAGCTTTGATTTGTATGTATCTACCATCTACCCATCATTTGTATCAATGAAATGTGATACAGAAAAAGGATTGTCATTTGAAGAACAACATAAAGAGATGTCATTGTACGTTCAGGACATCCTAATAGACAACGAAAGAAGAAATTACTTCATTTTTTACCTGTTCCCGGTATTACAATCTTCGATTAGAGAGGCCAAAGTCACTAGCACCCTATTATTCTCCGAACTCCTACGTTACCCTGGAATCATCAAGGGAAAAATGTTGAAGGAGATAATCAACACAATGATTGTCAAGACTGGGAGCTCAGATTTGATTGAATGCAGGGTAGCAGTGGAGGCCATTGGAAATGCTACAAGAGGTGCCCCAAAACAAATAATTGCCGTGAGAAATAGCATCTGTGAAGCTCTGCTAGGAAAATTTTCAGGACATCAGGAGTCAATGGTCGCCGCAGAAATTCTTAAAACATTGGGCAAAATTGTAAGACTTGTGAAGCAACGCAAACTTGGGAAGAATTTTGACAAGATCGCAGAACTTTGTACTTGTCTTCTCAACTACATCAACCCTGTGATACAGATGCATGCTGCTTCACTACTTGCCGACTTAGCACAAAGCTGTGACATAAAGGTATGTGGAGGTTTTAATATCCACATTGAAAACAATCTGTCCACATTATTTATCAAATTGCACTCGGACGAGTCATTTCTTGCAGCAGCTGGTGTGTTGGGCCTATTCCACTTGTTACCATACATTGGTTGCAAGGACATGAAGACTCTATTGAGAAGTCATAGCGCTGAAGAAGTCAAGGGTGCAAATTTATTGAGCCTCTATAAAGCATTGGGACAAAGGCAACCAAGACTTCTCAAAATGATGATGCTTCAGTCTATGAAGTTTCTAAGGATCCATAAAGAGAAGAAGGCTGTGCTGAAACATCTGGAGATGCTCAGAGAAACAGTTCCTCATGACAAACTATCTCCACTCAACCTCAAAACACTCTTTATGGACCTTCTCGAAACACTTGGCCATCAAAACCCCTTAGTTGTAGAGGCAGCCAATTCTGCAGTGGAATTGCTAGAAACCAAATGGAAACCTCTTGCAACCGTCCAGAGCTGTTTCAGATCATCAGCTAAGAGAAATCTTCGATAATGAAAAAGACCTAGACTAACATCAGCGCCCAGGAGGTTGCAAAGCAGACGACCCTCAAACCTTCATACCTTCTGGCCAGACCATCTTGACCATCACAGAGACCTGTATTCAACCCCCCACCACCTCCTTATTTTAGGTGAGTCAGTGTCCTAGGTTATTTATGTGTTGTATTTTATTATGGTTACAGGGTTGTAGAGACTTAAAAAAAACAAAAAAACATTGCCACACTTTTCCACAGGTTATGTAGTACAGCAGCTATTTACTTCAGTGAAGCCAGGCTGCAATACAATCCATGGACAGGTGTGGTGCTATTTTTGGATAAAAACAGGCATATTTTTCTAATGCTAAATGACCACTTTCCTACTTAAAGGGGTATTCTCATCTTAGACAATGGGGGCATATCGCTAGGATATGCCCCCATTGTCTTATAGGTGCGGGTCCCACCGCTGGGACCCGCACCTATCTCCAGAACGGAGCGGGGAGCGCTGCGCCTGGAGGACCCCGCGCCGCTCATAGAAATGAATGGGAGCCGGGCCGTGCATGCGCGGTGCGCTCCCATTCATTTCTATGGAGCCGACGGAAGTAGCCGAGCCAGCGCTCGGCTATTTTCGGCGGCCCCATAGAAATGAATGGAGGGCGGCTGCGCATGCGCAGTGCGCCCTCATTCATTTCGGGGGCTCCGTTCTGGAGATAGGTGCGGGTCCCAGCGGTGGGACCCGCACCTATAAGACAATGGGGGCATATCCTAGCGATATGCCCCCATTGTCTAAAATGAGAATAACCCTTTAAATAATTTATTGTAATGGTTTTGGGCTTTAAAAAAAGTTTGGTGGTTACTGACCCAGCTGATGTGAGAAAATTTTTGATTCTTTAGTCATACAATGCAAAGAATGTGTATTCTAAAATGTGTGCATTGGACATTGAAATTCATGATATTTAATTATGTCATATTATCTTTCCATGTAAGATGCCTTGTAACACCCTGGAAGCCCTGAAGAGGAATCGAACAAGTGAACCTTCATTGATTTTGTGCCACTACTTAAAGTCAACATGCTGGGAACTGTGTCATCAATGGAGCCCAGCCATCTGATAATCAAGACTGGCTTACTGGAGGAATACCTGTCATCTTGCAAGTGTCTTTCTGATACAAAAGACATAGATTAACAAGGAATTGAAACCCTCTCTTGACCTCCACAGCAGACCATCTTCCCAGTCATGGACACCTCTGCTTCACGATCTAACATGTTGTATATAGTATACCCATAAATAAAATAAAAGACAAAAATCTGTGATCTTATTGTCTACAAATAACTCCAGTATATCTGAAGAAATCAGTACTATAGACATAACTCATAAGTTCTGCAAACAAACGGGTTTCCATGATCAGTCAGTCAGGTGAACATGCTATCTGCTGCCCTCTTGAAAATAGCTTTTTGTAAGAGTCCTTCACCTGTCACCAGTGACCTCCCTATTAAACTGTTAGCATAGACACATAGCTGTGGTTTACCTTAGTAAAACACTATGGTGGTAACTTATGACAAGATATACACCACTTTTCTGGCACGTAGCTGGCAGAATCTGCAATTTATTACCCTCTCATGCCAGGTCTAAAGCGGGCAGACAGGGGACGAGCTAGTAGCCCTCTCTCATTCATCATTTTCTATGCCTGATTTAGGTGTGGAAAATGGTCTAAATGTAAAACAGCAAGGATTCTGTCTTATATGCTAATGCTATATGATAATGCTTTCTGAGAATGCCCTCATTAGTAGTTGTGCCCTCCATATTGTGCCCAATAATAGTAATGCACCCTACTGTACCACCAGTTGTAATAATGCCTCATAGTGCCCTCAGTAGTAATGAGGCCCCCTTAAGTGCCCCAGTAGTAATAAGACCTCCTAATCTTCCCCATTAGTAATAAGGGCCTATAAAGTGCACCTAGCAGTAATATAGCCCTTTAAAATACCTTCAGTAGTAATAAGGCCCCTCTACAGTACCCCTAAGATTTATAATGTCCTCTATATTAGTTATATTCCACCCTTGTAGTGCCCCCAGAAGTTTTAATATCCTTCTTTAGTACCTCCAATAATTAGTCCCCTTGTGAAGTTATAATGTAATATAATGCAGTTATAATGCCCCTTGTATTGCCCCAGTACTTACAGTATATGTTCCCCTCTATTGCCCCCAGTAGTTATAGTTTCCCTGTATTCCCTCCCCCTGTATTGCCCCCTAATGATGTTTGCCTGTAGTGCCTTCAATAATTATAGTGTACTTCTATAGTTCCTCCATTAATTATAGTGTCCCCCGCAGTGTTCTCCGTAGTTATACTGCCCCCATCCCCATGTATTGCCTCAAAAGTGAAAGAAAAAATAACATAATACTTGCGCATCTTGGCACTAACTAAACAGAATCAGCACCTCACCTAGGTACTGGGTAAAAAACTGTTTTGGCTCTCCTCAGTCAGCAGGTCACTCAGCTTTCGGGCACTGACATTGAATGAGCATTTCAGCCCTGTATTTATCCAGCTGGTGAAAGTGTTTGAGTTGGGAGGGAATGGCAGGTCCCTCTACCAACCTACCCACCATTCTATAAAAATCCAGGCCCTTAAAAAAACTTGCCTCAACAAACTACACTTTGCTGAAACCATCCAGCTTTCCTGGATTCTTTTACTTCACTCATCTGAACATTCTGGGAGAGATATACACCCTCTTCAGGACTTTACCAGCCACCATCATGTTACATCCATCATACACATTAAAATATTGTCAAGACTTCTAGATGTTTTATGAGATCAGCCATTATTTGGCCAAGGAGGAGTAATGTGATAAAATAAGGAAAGACTCTTTACTCCCCTGATAAATCCCCTGCCGTTCCAGCACTGCTATTCTTTGTTTACTGTGATGATGTCATCAGGGCAGCCAATCATTGGCCTCATTGGTCTTGTGCTGTGTACACAACTGAGGTCAGTGATTGGCTACAGCAGGCTACACACACACAGCCAAATTTTAGCTTGAAAACCAAAAATAAAAATTAGCCTCTATATAATATGACTCTCATCGGGAAATATTTTGCGGAGTCGCTGAGGATGATCTAATGAACATCTTGTACCCTTGCCATGGGCTTCATGCTTACCTGTAGTACCTTACTATTAAAGCACCACTGAATCTTCCCTCATTGTAGGATGAATTGTTGGGATGTGGAAAAGCTCCTATGTGATTGATAAGCCACCATTGGAGACGCTGGACTGTTTCCATATTTTTATCACAGTTTGTCGTTTTCATCAATTACTTTATACCTTATGGACAGAAATAAAATTATAGCATTCATTTTGAATTTGTTTTCTCAGTACATTATAACCGGTTTGCAGTGGCACAGGTAGATTGGTCACGTTATATACTGTAGGTGGTGAGGTCTCTTTTACTGTAGATTTATGTGCTATAGGAAAGTCATATTGAAAGGGGTTGTCCTATGATTAAATATTAGATTTCTCCTTTAGTTTATATGAAACTAAACAATGTTTCTATCGGAATCACTTTAAAAATGTGCTCCTATCTCTATATGGTTACTGGTACATACTTGTTATGGCGCCCCCTGGTGTTTATTCGATTCAGAACATTCACTAATGTGTCCAGTGCTGAGGTCGCACATGCCCAGTAGCCAAGTTCTACTGCCTGGATCACCTTATATACTGGTGGTAGAGTGATTCCTATTCTGCAGGCCGGTGGATACGAATCAGAGCACTAGAAGTGGCTTCTTCTCACTAGAGTTCTCCGAGGGAATCAAAAGAATCGCAGGGCGCGTTCAACTGAAAAATTTTAAGTGAGCAGACTACTAGGTACATCACACATGTGTGCCTGTAGTATACAAAGGCCCAGGTATTGGCATTGGCTGGTATACCTCATAAGAATATACAAACTGGTTTGAAAATGGTTAAAACAAGAATTCACTACTGGTCCTGCTATGTACAGTCAATCCAGTATGGCTTCTTTCTCCTCATTGCCTAGAATAATCCCTCTATCCAGCATGGCTAGCTTACTTTTCTAAAAATGACGGCTCCTTCCCCAGCAGGTAGTAGCAGGCTGCAGCTTATGGCATGGGCTGAGCTCACATGCAGCATGGTGTCTGCAGCCTTTTATGCCCCTTTCACACAAGTGGGAGACTCGCATGTCTCCCGCAACGCATCTACAGGGCTGGACTCCGGCACTGACTGGGATCGCATATACTGCTATGCGATCCCTGTCAGTGCCGAGTCCAGCCCTGTAGATGCGTTGCGGGAGACATGCGAGTCTCCCGCTCGTGTGAAAGGGGCATTAAGAGGATCACATTGGGAAAAAATGTTCAAAAAGGGTGGTCACTGGTCAGAATGAGTGTTGGTCTTTTTGTGCAATGTTTTTATGGTTCAAGATTGATTTATGCATCATTCTTTGCAGAAGTGGCTGTACATAGTATAGGAAGGAGATCAGGACGGCAGTACATGGTGGATACCTCTGCTTGTAACAGTTGATTGTTGATGAGAGAAGCTGGACTTGCCTGAATCATTGTGTTGCATCTTTCTGAAAAGGGGTTCTCTTCATAAAAACAACTGTTACCCTACATTCACAAGACCATATTTTTGGTCCAATTAGCATTTTTTGTGAATTGCACTCAGACTCACTTATTTCCATGGGGCCAAAGAAAGTGTGGAAATCCATGTGCTGTCCTCATCTGTGCAGTCATGCCACAAATTATAGAACATGTCCTGTTCTTACCTGTTTTGCTCATGGACCACATACATATTTTGCAGATCTGTGATTTGCAGACCGCAAAACGGATAAATTTGTGTGAATGTAGATTAAGGCGGTGGATATGGAACCACTGGATTTGTCATGGATTTGTCTTGGGGCCACTCATAAGTACATTGTCCTGGCTATACAGGAATCTGGACTTCATTGCAGGGAAACCACCATGCTTTGTGGATTAGTCTCTGTTTGGTTGACAACTGACTCAGGGGGTCAAGAGACACCAGTGAAAAGCAGAGAGCATTCAGGCAAGACCGTACGCAAAGTATATGTAAACTGATAATTAATCCGAGTTCAGAACAGGCAGCTCAGGGTCAGTATGGAAATCAGACAGAGGTCAAGTTATGCAGCAAGGGTTCAAATCCGGATTTAAAAAAAGGCAGAAGTTGGTTCACGGGCAAACAAATAAATGTGATCAGCATATGTTTACAGGATACCATCAGATTAAAACCTATTGCTCAGGCAACTTTACATAGGGGAAGGTGTCTAAAGTATCTTAAGGTGGGCAGTCATTGGCTGGTGAGGATTAGGGTGTACATACACTGGCCTTTTAAGAGTCAGGGAGAGGTCAGACATGTGCCCTACAGGCAGAGGAGTAGAGGTCTTCCTGGTAGGAAGCAGAGCAACTTTATCAGAAAGTCGGGAGATAACAGTGGTCTGTGCCGCCAGGAATGGGTAAGGCTACTTTCACACTAGCGTTTTAAAATTCCGGTATTGAGTTCCGTCATAGGGGCTCAATACCGGAATAAAACGCTTCAGTTTTGTCCCCATTCATTGTCAATGGGGACAAAACTGAACTGAAGACAACGGAATGCTCCTGAAAGCATTCCGTTCCGTCTTCAGACCGGAGAACAAACCGCAGCATGCTGCGGTTTGCTCTCCGGTCCAGGCATCCGCACCTAGACGGATCCGGAATGACCCCCAATGCAAGTCAATGGGGGTGGATCCGTCTGGTGTGACCATAATGGTAACCGGATCCGCCCTCCATTGACTTTCAATGGAGTCCATTACGGATCCGGGTACACATAGACACATACAGACATAAACATACACACACATAAAGACATACAAACACACATACATACTTACATGCTCCCCGGCAGGTCTTCGGAGCGTCAGGACGGCTCACACAGGTCACGATTCCCCACAGCGCCCTCTGCTGGGCGCCTGGTGGAATCGTCAGATGATGTGACATGTGTGGGGGCATGTGTGGGGCCGGAGCGCGGTTCCGGCTCCACACATGTCACTGCGGCAGGCCTGATCCGGCAGCACCCTTCACCTGCCGGATCAGGCCTGCCGCCAGTGTGAAAGTAGCCTAAGCAGTGAGCATTGACCACTAACCAGGTTTTGAATTGAGCCCTCTAGTTACTACTCCCTGGTTCCTTCTAGGCCAAAAATGGAAATATAGCCTATTCACCTGTTCAGCTATACTATGACCTAAAGGGGTGGAACGGCCAACTTTGGATAAAAGTTTTAAAACATGTATCCTACTTCTGTCACGCAGTGATCATACTCTACATGGGTATCTCATAAATTAAGCGGACAATTCATCATTCCAGTCAGCCAATCACATAGATCCAATAGATCCAATAACTGTCTGAGCTGCACTGTGATTGGCCAACGATTAATTATATGAGTGTATGAGCGGCCTATAATCCACCAGAGTTGAATACTTTCACTGCCGTAACCTATCAGCGATGTTTTGATTGACTCCACGCACCTAGCCCATCAGAGATATTTATAGCTTCTTAAAGGGGATGTCTCAATTCAGTAAGTGGCATTTGTCATGTAGAGAAAATTAATACAAGCAACTTACTAATGTATTGTGATTGTCCATATTGCTTCCTTTGCTGGCTGGATTCATTTTTCCATCACATTATTCACTGCTCATTTCCGTGGCTACAGACCACCCCGCAATCCATCAGTGGTGGTCGTGCTTGCATAATATAGGAAAAGCCTGCGCTGCCTCATAGGCTTCAAGCCTAGTGGCCTGTGAGAGTGACTGGCGGGGCCGAGAATCCGTGTTTTGAGTACAGCGATACAGTTTCATCTGCACCAACTATTACTGGAAAAAACATCCAGAGCTCTAGTCTGGGATATTTTGGCCTAGCGTCACCCACGAGTGGGCAGCCCACATCCTCATCTGGCATTTGCCAAAATAGCCAGGTGGGCAGTCCTGTCCTGATTATTAGATTGGTAGAAGAAACTGAACATAATCTGCTACTTTTAAGCATTAGAAACCTACTCTGTTATCTAATGATAAGCATTAGAATAATTTCAGTGTCACAGTCTAATAAATTTAATGCAGGGAAGGGGCGTACATGCACAAGTTGTATAACATTTGTTCACCCTTGTTTATGAATGCCTTCCGCTATCGTGGGTGTACGGTCCATTGTATTACGTCTGCACTTCTGTTCCAATATCTCTTCTCTACAGCTGGACCTAATTTATCATTGTATTATTGTTCCTCTTTGAACTGACCAACAAAGAGGATCACGTACAAAGAGGAGCAGTATAACACTGTGGTGAACAGAATCACACCATGAGATTATGAATCCTGTGCGGCTATTCCCTCTAATCAGTGTAAGGGTACGGCCACACGCTCAGGTTTCTTGACGCAGTTTTGGAAGCCAAAAAACAGGATTGGATCATAAAAGGAGATAGAGTATTACAAGGCATCTGTCAGCAGATTTGTACCTATGAAACTGGCTGACCTGTTACATGTGCATTTGGCAGCTGAAGGCATCTGTGTTGGTCCCATGTTCGTATTTTCATGTTTTAATATGTGCAAATGAACCTCTGGGACCAACGGGGGCATTGCCTTTCCACCTAGAGGCTCTGCTCCCTCTGTAACTGCCGCACCTTCTATACTTTTGCTAACAGGGCCAGGCGGTGAAAATGTTATCTGTACTGTTGCTGTACTTACAGCCCATGACCACAGACTCCACTTTGGGATGCGAGTATTTCTCTCATGGGCTAAACTGTCATTTAGTAGGCTAAGGCATCAAGGCAACTCCTGAACACAGATGCCACAGATTCAATAAGTTCTTTTAGACTGATTATCTCTACTGGGCTTTCACTACACCCCTCTGTTGTATCTGGCCTGCTTTGGTGGTTGTTCTTATTCTCTTTCAGGCCTTTCCATAGCTGTTACCTTGATCCGGGGGTGGCTAAAATGACAGCTCTCTGCATTAGCTCCTCTCACTACACTGTCTAGACACAGACTGCCTCCCTTATCTGTCTCTAGAATGTTCTACATCCATCTCTCTAATGGAGGGGAAACAGCTCTACTTAATGGTTTGTGGATACAGCCTGTTATCTCAAATTAGCACATACAGCAAATACAGCAAATCACAGTTTTGGTCTTAAAGAGGACCTCTCCCCGCTCCTGACATGCCTGTTTTAATAGCTCCATGCATTCCCCACGTACTAACAATTCTGGAGCATATATTCTTATGTCTCTATGTTGTGCCATTCCTTTATTATTTGCACTAGAAGTTATGAATGAATTGCTATTTGTCTTCAGTAAAGGAACAGAGGGGAGGTGACCAGTTGGGGGTGTGTACCTGCACATACTGACTCTAGCCAATCAGTGCTGCCATGTTCAGACTGTGCAGATACACCCCCCCCCCAATTGGTTACCTCCCCTCTGTACCCTTACTGAAGACAAATAGCAATTCATTCATAACTTCTAGTAGAAATAATAAAGGAATGGCACAACATAGAGACATAAAAATAGATGCTCCAGAATTTTTATTACATGGGGAATGCATTAAGCTATTAAAACAGGCATGTCAGGAGAGGTGAAAGGTCCTCTTTAAGCAGCCTAAACGTAGGAAATGTGCAGCAAACCCCCTTTTGCAGAGGAGCATTGCTCTGCTGTTGGAAACACTGCAAACTCTCTCATGCAAACTCTCTTGTGCACCAGAAAACCTGAATGTGTGGCCATACTCTCACACTTTTTATAATTTTGACGTCCTATCATTAGATAAGGGCTTCAATAATATACAATGGGGGGGGGGGGGAGTATTTACTCAGCCAACAATTGTGCAAGTTCTCCCACTTAAAAAGATGAGAGAGGCCTGTAATTGACATCATACCCTCAACTATGAGAGACAAAATGAGAAAACAAATCCAGAAAATCACATTGTCTGATTTTTAAAGAATTTATTTGCAAATTATGGTGGAAAATAAGTATTGGGTCAATAAGAAAAGTTCATCTCAATACTTTGTTATATATCCTTTGTTGGCAATGACAGAGGTCAAACGTTTTCTGTAAGTCTTCACAAGGTTGGCACACACTGTTGCTGGTATGTTGGCCCATTCCTCCATGCAGATCTCCTCTAGAGCAGTGATGTTTTGGGGCTGTCGCTGGGCAACACAAACTTTCAACTCCCTCCAAAAGTTTTCTATGGGGTTGAGATCTGGAGACTGGCTAGGCCACTCCAGGACCTTTAAATGCTTTTTATGAAGCCACGCCTTCATTGCCCTGGAAGGAGGTTTGCACTCAAAATCTCACGATACATGGCCCCATTCATTCTTTTATGTACACGATGAGTTGTGTTTCTACCAAACAGTTCTACTTTGGTTTCATCTCACCATATGACATTCTCCCAATACTCTTCTGTAACATCCACACGGGGACACGTCTGGCACTGCAGGATCTGAGTCCCTGGCGGCATAGTGTGTTACTGACGGTAGCCTTTGTTACGTTGGTCCCAGCTTTCTGCAGGTCATTCACTAGCCCCCCCCCCATGTGGTTCTGGGATTTTTGCTCACAGTTCTTGTGATCATTTTGACCCCACGGGGTGAGATCTTGCGTGCAGCCCCTGATTGAGGGAGATTATCAGTGGTCTTGTATGTCTTCCATTTTCTAATTATTGCTCCCACAGTTGATTTCTTCACACCAAGCTGCTTTCCTGTTGCAGATTCAGTCTTCCCAGCCTGGTGCAGGTGTGCAATTTTGTTTCTGGTGTCCTTCGACAGCTCTTTGGTCTTCACTAGAGATGAGCGAATCTTCTAAGATTCGCTTCAGCAAATATTCGCTGAATATTTAAAATGATTCGTTTTGGATAAGATTCGATTTGGTTCAAGTTGCGTAAAAAAGTATTTGTGTTCTGCGAACATTCCCGCGAATGTGTATACCTGAGTGTACAAAGTGCGTGCGAAGCTTTAGTGTATTATTGTCTAGGCCTGCAAAGAGAACGAATATACAGTAAAAGTATGCTACTTAACTGAATATGTACGCATTTGCGTACAAATTATCAGATGCGTAGCATTAGCGTACAAATTATATGATGCATACGTAGCGTTAGTGTACAAAGATTTAAGAAGAATCTTCCGAAGCGAATCTGAAAATATCCGGATTCACTTCGGTGTAAAAAATTTCCAAGATTCGTATCGAATCTACGAATCAGCGAATAGATTCGCTCATCTCTAGTCTTCACCATAGTGGAGTTTGGAGTGTGACTGTTTGAGGTTGTGGACAGGTGTCTTTTATACTGATAACAAGTATAAACAGGTGCCATTACTACAGGTAATGAGTGGAGGACAGAGGAGCCTCTTAAAGAAGAAGTTACAGGTCTGTGAGAGCCAGAAATCTTGCTTGTTTGTAGGTGACCAAATACTTATTTTCCCCCATAATAAGCAAAAAAAATTCTGGTTTTGTTTTCTGATTTTGTCTCTCATAGTTGAGGTCTACCTATGATGTCAATTACAGGCCTAGCTCATCTTTTTAAGTAGGAGAACTTGCACAATTGGTGGCTGACTAAATACTTTTTTCCCGCAATGTAACCCTAGAAAACTCCTTTAATATGCAGTGCTCCTTCCTACCAACGAACCTTCTTTGGACTTGAAAATGCCCTGACCAGGGGCGTAGCTAGAAATCACTGGGCCCCACAGCAAACTTTTATACGGGCCCCCCCCCCCATGTTTTTAGTAATTTTATATTTTAATAGTGAAGATGTTTTTTAAATGTTTATTTATCTTTATATTAAACATTGGGAAGGTGGGTGATTTAAACTTTCATCTCATTCTCTGCCATCCTCCTGTCTATAGATTGCAGTACATAGCAGCCTCCCCTTCCTGCCCTCTTTTCCGCCGTGTACTAATGCTTATTATGGCACATATAAGTGAACACCTGATGCCAGCCCAGGACCATCCTGGCATCACGTGTGCATATATAAAAGTGCCAAAATAAGCAGTAGTAGATGGCAGAATGGCGACCAGAGAGGGGAGGCTGCCATGTACGGCATGCTTTATTACAGAAGGCTGGCACAGGAAGGAGTGGGTAAAGGCTGGGATGGCTACCTGGCAGCCTCTGCCCACTCCTTCTTGTGCCAGCCTTCTGTTCTTTATTATAGCAGAGATGCATGTAATACAGGAGGCTGGGGTGGCTGTGGCAGCTACACTGCCTGCAATCTACTGTACCTGGCCTGCTTTCCTCTACTCTCCCAGCCTCACACAGAGTCCAGGACTCCATAGTCTCTTCTACTCCACCCTGCCCTCCATACTCACTTATAAATAACACATCGTAATACTACCCTATAAATAACACATCATACACATTACTTCCCCATACCAACTTATAAATAGCACATCATATTACTAGTACATATGACCCTATAAATAAAACATTGTATTACTACTCCATACTAACCTTTACGTAACACATCACCTTACTACTCTATACTAGACTATAAATAGTACATCGTATTACTGCTCCATACTATCCTGCAGGCAAGGGCCAGGGGGCGCGGGCCAGGGCCAGGGGGATGAGGTAAGAGCCAGGGGGGTTGCAGGCAGGAACCGGGGGGCGCAAGCAAGGGATAGGGGGCACAGGCAGCGCACACATACCTGATAAGTCGAGCGATGTGCGCTGCGGTGCGGTTCTTGCCTGCTGCTCCCAACTTCTTTACGGCAGGAACGTTGTGGGCGGGCTTAATTAGCATAGCACGCTGCGCCTGCCAGCTTGTGCTATTCTCTAGCTGGCGGCGCAGAGCGCTATGCAAGTACAGTCTTTCAGTGCCGGCATGGAAACAATGTATGGGGGTGGGGTGGAGTGCGCCCAGTGTGACTGCACCGCGCCGTATGTGAAGGGGCCCGGCCGCCCGGCCGGGACTGAAACTAAGACTGTATCTTAACATGTCTGAGACACTGCTCCTGGGCGGCCGGGCCCCTTGTCAGCCCGGGCCCCGAAGCAGCCGCTTCCCCTGCTTCCCCTGTAGTTACGCCACTGGCCCTGACACAATCCAATATCTAGGTCATCAATGTGGTTTAGCAATCTATGCTCCCAGTTTAACTTAATCACGTTAGTGATTAGTTAATGAATAAGAAGTCACACTCGGAGAAAATCATACATCTGTCTGAAAAACAGTTATCTATTCTACCGAGCTTATAAAATATTGTAGTGATAAGGGATCCCAAGTGCTAAAGATTAACTTATCAGAGACGCCTTAATAACTGTATCCCCATGGGATATCCTACTATCCTGACACAGAATGTGCACGCTATATGTCCCAGTAGAAGTAATACAATATGGAGATCAAAATACTAATAAAATAATACATTAATCAAATATAATAATAAATTAATAAAATAATAAAATAAAATGTTAATTAAATAATGCATTTATAAAATAATAAATAAATAATATAAAATACTAATAAAATAATACATTAATAAAATAAAATAATTAATTAATTAAATAATAAATAAATAATAGAGTAAAATACTAATAAAATAACACATTAATAAAATAATAAATTCAAAAAATACTAATAAAATAAAACAGTAATAAAATAATACATTAATAAAATAATAATAAAATAAAATAATAAATTAATAATAAACAAATTAATAATAAAATAATAATAATAAAATACTAATTAAATAATTGATAGGAGTCACTACACATTCGATGGAGCTGTGTATTTCTGGTGTTGGATTTACTGTACACAATAACAGCTGATCGGCAGGGGTGTGGGGTGTCGGACAGATGTTAATGGCCAATTCTCAGATACGGATACCCCTTTAACAAGGCATTTAGGCCGAGGTTGTCTTTATGGGACAGCCCTTTAACACTGCTGGCTTTTGGAATATATGAGACAAAACATTCCTATAATACGCTTGCTAATGAAATACATTAAAATTGGTATTTCTGCAATAAAGAAAAACTCCATGCATGGGAGCTGAAATGTTATATTAAAGGGGTATTCCGGCTGTTCCAAGTTATCCCCAGGATAGGGGATAACTATTACAATACTGGAGGTCTGCTGGGACTTCTAATGATGATGAGAATGGGGACCACATACCCCTCAGAGCCCACAAAATGAACAGAGCTGCAGGTCAGGCATGCAAACTTCCACTGCATTCATCTCTATGGGAGTTCTGGAAATACTGGAGCAATGTACATGGTTGTCTATGGAACGCCTGTAGAAATGAATAGAGTGGTAGTTTGCATGCTTGACTTGCAAGGGGCACAGGGTCAGTGGGGGTCCCAGGGGTCCTTGACCAATCTGTCAGTTATCCCCAGGGGCGGTCTTGGCATTTCTGGGGCCCTAAGCGAAGTTATGTCCGGGGGCCCCCCCCCAATGACGCGTCACGCCCCTGATGACACGCCCTCTGATGACATGCCCTTTGATGACACGCCCTCTGATGACATGCCCTCTGATGACACGCCCCCTCCCCAATGACACCCCCCCCCCCCACACACACACACATCAAAGACTTTTTTAACAATAAAATACTGTCAAACGATTAACAATTAACTCACTGTTAAACAATGAAAGAATGTGTTTTTTCCACACTTATCATATATCACTCTCCTATCTGTTATTCACACACACACTTGTCATATATGATTCTTCTGTTTGCCTCTGTGTCTCCTGTTTTATTTTTCTCTGTCCCTTCTTTATCACTGTCTTCCCTGCCGGCGCGCACTATGACCTGACGTCTGGTCATAGTGTGCGCCGGCAGGCAAGGCAGTGGAGCAGGGAGCCTGAGGACAGCGGCAGCCAGAACAGGTAAGTATGCTTTTTTTTAAGTGGCTGGGTGGGCTGATCTGAGGTCTGAGGGGAGCCACAAGACGCTGGTCTGAGGGGGGCACAACCCTGGTCTGAGGGGGGCACAAGACGTTGACCTGAGGTCTGAGGGGGGCACATTGTGTTGATCTGAGGTCTGATGGGGGCACATGGGGGCACATTGTGTTGATCTAAGGTCTGATGGGGGCACATTGTGTTGATCTGAGGTCTGATGGGGGCACAAGACGCTGATCTGAGGTCTGATGGGGGTACAAGACGCTGATCTGAGGTCTGATGGGGGCACAATGTGTTGATCTGAGGATTATTATCCCTGTACGGTGACATCACTGTGTTTATTATCCCTGTACGGTGACATCACTGTGTTTATTATCCCTGTACAGTGACATCACTGTGTTTATTATCTCTGTACAGTGACATCACTGTGTTTATTATCTCTGTACAGTGACATCACTGTGTTTATTATCCCTGTACGGTGACATCACTGTGTTTATTATCCCTGTATGGCGACATCACTGTGTTTATTATCTCTGTACGGTGACATCACTGTGTTTATTATCTTCCCGGCACCCCTGGTGGCGGTGGGTGCCGAGGTAATAGATGTTGGGGTTAGTGCTGGCCTGCCATACCGGCAAGTACTAAGCCCAGTATTAGTAATCAGGGCCGTCTGTAGATAGCCGTAATTACTAAAACTGTAGTATTGTAAAAAAAATACACACACACAAGTATAAAACATTTTATTGAAATAAACACTCCCCCAGACCCCTGTTTGACCATTTTATTAAAAAAAAAAAAAAAGCTGGTCCGACGTAGTCCTCTGCATTCACGACCCTGAAAAATAGAAAACAAACACACAAACACAGACGCTGCGCAGCGTCAGGTCATAGTGCACGCCGGCCAGGGAACAGAGTGGAGAGCCAGACCGGAGGGCAGCCGCAGGACAGGTAAGAAAGCTTTTTTATTTTACTCTTATGTGGCTGGGTGGGATGTATTAGGAGGGCGGGCGGTCTTGGGCACAACAGCGGAGCGTGGGGGCCCCCTTAGACGTCGGGGGCCCCACGCAAATGAATAGGATGCGTGGTGCCCAAGACCGCCCCTGGTTATCCCCTAGCCACAGAAACTTGTAAAAACTGGAATATCCCTTTAAAGAGAAATGGGCACCACTGCTTTGGTAAAGGCTTGTATTGCCCACGAAATACTTTTTGCGTAATGGAGTTGTGTGGTGAGCTTTTCCTCTATTATTACTCAGAGAAACATGCAAATAATTTGACAAGTGGGTGTTACCAGTTGAGGGTCTGTCAGTGCACAGTGCAAAATTACTCAGTCAGTGCTGACAGTGCCAGACTATGGAGAAGCACAGCCCTTTGACAGGTGGAAAAGTAAAGCCTAATGGTCAATTTATTCATGAATATCCAGGAGGAATAATAGAGGGACAGTACAACTCACAGTTCTGAGAAAAGTTTCCCTTAGTTTTTCTCATTTCATAGGAAATGCAAGTTGTCAGTGGACAGCTCCTCTGCACGGTATAAAATAAGGTTGTTAGTAGCTTTAGGCTCTCCTGCTCTATGTACAATCTATAGAAGAACAGACTCTGCGTTCTGGTGATCGCCATGCATGTATATTGGCATACCAGGAATGTTTCCCTCCTCTCATCATCCATGTGTGTATAAAAATGAAGAGGGTTTAGAGACAGAAGCAGCTTTCCTGGCCTCGGCGATGACAGCTTTGGCACAGACAATGCGACCGAATGCCAAATTAGGCGAAGTATTTATGCCTTCATCTGTTTAAATAGAAAGATTAGTTATTCAGAATGAGGCACACAATGCTTTATGAACGCTGCCACGTCTGCTCTTACCATATCACAGCTTGCCATAGGGTCCTTATGGCAATCCCTACGTCAGCGTTTCTAATAACAGAAATCAATTAATGCTTTCTCCAGAAGTGTAAAAAATGTGCAGTTTTGGAAACATTTTCATTGCTCCCATGCATCTAAAATAAAAATAAATAAATAAAAATTAAAAAATAAAAATTTGTAAATAGAATCTAGTGTTGAGCGAGCACCTCTGTGCTCGTATGCTCCAGTGCTCTGGCCAAGCACTAGGGGTTGCTCGAGTGCTCGGCCGAGCACCTGAGCATAATATTAGTCAATGGGACTAAACCAGGCACCCCCCGCTCGGAAGAGGGCAGGGTGTCTGGTTAATAGAAAAAGGTCAGAATCGCAACTTCTCCTCCTTTACTCCTTTCACTCGTAGAAGTATGCTAATTAACTAAATTTGTACGCATTACTGTACACAATGCTTACGTATTACTGAACAACAATACGCACTAGTTTCCAAATTGCGTACGCATTTTCGAATGAAAGGCATACGTATTAGTGGAACAAAAAAAGCGTACGCATGTGTGAACCAAATTTGTACGCATTAGTGTACAAAATACGTACGTATTACTGAACAAAAATGCTTACGCACTAGTGTACAAAATGCGTACGCATTAGTGACGAAAAATGCGTAAGAATTAGCGTGCAAAATGTGTACGTATTAGCATGCACATTCGTACGCATTAGCGTACAAATCAACATTACAGTGCAGGGAAGAGACTCGAGCATTGCGCTCGAGTACACTCGGTGTTCGGCTGAACACCAAGCGGACCCGGGTGTAGGCATGCTCGGCTGAACAGCGAGTTCGGCCGAGCATGCTCGCTCAACACTAATATAATCGTTTTGGGTATACAGCCAGTATGCAGACCTATGCATCTCCATGTTTACAGACAGCATACATTTTTAGTGTGGAAACAAAGTAGCGGGTCCAGCACTCTTGAATAAAACCATGAATCTTTTATTTCAAATTTTCTTTTTTTAAAAAGGCTAAAATTGGTACACAGCAGGACATCTCCCCACACCAGTCAACGTGTTTCAGACTGTTCTCAGTTGTTATTCATGACATAAAACAAATGAATCCCTTTTGTGTTTTAATTTTTAACGTGCTTTTCATGTATTTATTTATTTTACAAAAAACTGGATACAGCGCCATACATCGTATAGTGGCAGTGCTTGGTATTGCAGCTCAGCCCCATTGACTTGAATGGGGCTGGGCTGCAACTAGGCCATGTGACTGGCCTAGGAAAGGGCTGCGGCGCTCAAGACTTGTTCTAACAGCTGATCGGCAGTGGTCCCGGGGTGGGGTCCGGGTGTCAAAGATATATCTTTTCCTGGATAACCCCTTTAAGCATGGCAACAGCATTGCTGAGATTTGTCAGACAAACCCTTGGGAAGGAAGGATGAATGACTCAATTAGAGCATCACACATTACTCTGCTAAATGCAATGCTCTTATGTAGGCAAAAGAACAACAGAGCTGTCATACAGTTATTCCAATTCTACTAATCTATTATTTTAATAACAGATAACATCTTTCCCTCACTGAATGTCACGCGAGGTCGGCGTCGCGCTCCCTCTGCACGACGTCACCAGACCTCTCCGCCGCCCTAGAGACGAGCAATAGGGAATTGAAGTGCTGGTCTTGTCAGCCAGCACTTCATGAGTTAATTCTCTGTTTGGGTTTAGCCATGTGGTGCTGATCACACCACATGGCTACTTTACATATTGTTTTGACAGCTTGCTCCGCCTCAGGTCATGTGATGCTGGCCACATCACATGATCCTGGGCGGGCTATTTAAAGATGGCAACTGCCTCACTCAGATGCCTGTGATTAGTTACTCTTTGATCAGTGCTTGTGCGACCTTTAGTTTGGATACTTGGATTTGGATACTTGGACTTCGGACTTTGACTTCTCTCTTGCCTCACCCCTGGTATTTATGTGACCTCCTGTGTTTGACCCGGTTTGCTGACTACTCTGCCATTGTGTTTGTTCTGTCTGTGTTTTGTCCTACCCTGTGTTCCCTTTCCCTCCTGCGCACTTACCCAGTGTAGGGACCGTCTTCGTGGTTGTCCGCGGCTGCCTAGGGCCGACTGAGGCAAGTAGGCAGGGAAAGAAGGAGGGGTTCAGTATAGGGCTCACCACCCTTGTCTCCCCTCGTGACAGAATCACAGGCCTTATCTCATGGAGCAGTTGCGGGCCCTCACAGACCAGGTGCAAGGAATGGCTCAAGCTATCCAGGATCTGGCCGAGAGGCTCCAACAGCAGGAGCAGCTTCAATCCGCTCCAGTAATGGTTCCCTCCACATCTAACCCTATCGTGGAGCCCCATGTTAAGCTGCCGGATCGGTTTTCGGGAAACCGGAAGACCTTCCGCTCCTTTAAGGAAAGTATAAAATTATATTTCTGCTTACGCCCCCACTCCTCGGGTTCCGAGCAGCAGCGGGTGGGAATAATTATTTCCTTGCTGCAGGGTGATCCGCAGGAGTGGGCCTTTTCGTTACCCCCTGACTCCCCTAGCCTGCAGACTGTGGACGCGTTTTTTCTGGCCTTAGGCTTATTATATGAGGAGCCCAACTTGACTGCGGTTGCCGAGTCTCAGCTCAGGGACATTCGGCAGGGTAACCGTCCAGTAGAGGACTACTGCGCGGAGTTTAGGAAGTGGTGTGTCTCTTCAGGATGGAATGACCCAGCTCTAAGAAGTCAATTCCGGGTGGGGCTGTCTGACCAACTGAAGGACCTTCTAGTATGTTACCCTACTCCTGACTCCTTAGAGGCGACCATGACCTTAGCCATCAAACTTGACCGACGGGTGAGAGAGAGACTGAGAGAACGTTCTGGCATGCCTCAGGTTACCGTGTTGCCAGAAATTTCTCTTCCTAGTCCATCTCCTACCAGAGTTCCGGAGGAACCCATGCAGTTAGGGGGGACCATAAGGGACCAAAGACGCCTGAAGGGAGCCTGTTTTTACTGCGGTGAGATGAACCACTGGCTCCAGCAGTGTCCCAAACTTCCACCTTCTAGGAGATCTCCGGTGGGAAGCAAGGTAACTCCGACGGTGGTAAGAAGGAAAGTTTTGCTACCTATTTCTGTTACCTATGGTCAAATTAAGGGGGAGGGTCAAGCATTTGTTGATTCAGGTTCTGCTGTTAATTTTATTAACTTTGATTTTGTACAAACTGTGGGTATTCCGCTAGTTCCTTTAAGGGAGGCAATTCAAATCATTGCTTTAGATTCCACCCCATTGAATAACGGGAGGGTGGAGTTTTGCACTCCCGAGGTTTCCTTGACTGTGGGTATTTCCCATACTGAGACTTGTTCTTTTCTGGTCCTAAGGGATTTACCTGCTGACCTCGTTTTAGGTCTGCCATGGTTACAGGACCACAACCCTGTGATCAACTGGCCGGCAGGTGAATTAGAGAAATGGGGAGGTGATTGTTCCAAATGTTGCAAAGCTATATTGCAGGTTGGAGGTACCACTGAGTCTCTTATCTTGCCCGGATATATCAGAGATTTTCAGGACGTATTCTCCATGTCCGAGACGGAGTTCCTCCCTCCTCACCGGCAATATGATTGTGCCATTGAGATTATGGAGGGTTCCAAGTATCCTAAAGGCCGTATTTACAATCTCTCCACTCCTGAGCGTCAGTCCATGAGGGAGTATCTTAAGGAGAGTCTGGCCAAGGGTCACATCCGGCCTTCAGTTTCCCCCATGGGGGCCGGATTTTTCTTTGTTGGTAAAAAGGATGGAGGATTGAGGCCCTGTATTGATTTCAGGGAACTTAACAAAATCACGGTCAAGAACAGGTACCCGCTGCCTCTTATCCCTGACTTATTGAACCAGATTCAAGGCGCCTGCTGGTTCTCTAAGCTGGATTTGAAGGGAGCTTATAACCTGATTAGAATCAGGGAGGGGGATGAATGGAAAACTGCCTTCAATACCCCTGAGGGTCATTATGAGTACTTAGTTATGCCCTTCGGGCTAAGCAATGCACCCGCTGTGTTCCAAAATTTTGTCAATGACATTTTTAGACCTTTTATTGGGAGGTTCATGATTGTCTACATTGATGACATCCTCATTTTTTCAGCAGATTGGGAATCTCACGTTTCTCATACCAGGCAAGTGTTAGAGGTGTTACGTGAGAATAAACTATTTGTCAAAGGGGAGAAGTGTACCTTTGGCGTTCAGGAGGTGGCCTTTTTAGGATACATTTTGACTCCTTTTTCCTGCAAAATGGATCCAGCTAAGGTGCAGGCCATCCTTGATTGGGTGCGACCCTCCTCCCTTAAGGCGCTCCAACGATTTTTAGGGTTTGCGAACTTTTATCGCAAATTTATTAAAAATTTTTCGTTGGTGGTCAAACCAGTTATGGATCTGACTCGCAAGGGAGCAGATCTAGTTAATTGGCCCCCTGCAGCTATTGAAGCCTTTGAGAAGCTAAAACAGTGTTTCACTAATGCCCCTGTGTTAATCCAGCCTGACCAGAATGAACCCTTTGTAGTTGAGGTGGATGCATCTGAGGATGGGGTAGGGGCAGTACTGTCCCAGGGGTCCTCCACCTTAACTAACCTTAAGCCTTGTGCTTTTTTTTCCCGCAAGTTCTCGTCTACTGAGAGGAACTATGATATCGGTAATAGGGAGTTGTTGGCCATTAAGTGGGCATTTGAGGAGTGGCGTCACTTCCTGGAAGGGGCATTACATCGCATTGTGGTCCTCACGGATCATAAAAATCTTATGTTTCTGGAATCCGCTAAACGTTTGAATCCCAGACAGGCGAGGTGGGCTTTGTTCTTTACCCGTTTTGATTTTTGTGTTACTTTCAGACCAGGAAGCAAGAACATTAAGGCTGATGCCTTATCCCGAAGCTTTCAGGCGTATCAGCCTCCTGACGTCCCTTCTGAGCCCATCCTGCCAGCTGACATCATCGTGGCCGCTACCTCGTCTGATCTGGCAGCTGAGATCTTAGCAGGACAGCATCTCGCTCCCACTGGTACCCCCTATGACAAACTGTTTGTGCCGGCCCATTTGCGTTTGCGACTGCTGGGTGAGTGCCATAACTCTGTATTGTGTGGACATCCGGGTATCAATGCTACCAAGGAGTTAGTCTCTAGGCAGTATTGGTGGCCATCGATTTCCCGGGATGTTCAAGCTTTTGTAATTGCGTGCAATACTTGTGCCAGGTCCAAGAATCCCAAGACACGACCTATGGGTGAGCTACGTCCCTTACCCATACCTAGCAGACCATGGTCGCATTTGTCCATGGACTTCATCACGGATTTGCCTTGCTCTGAGGGTAAAAACTGTGATTTTGGTTGTAGTTGACAGATTTAGCAAAATGTGTCATTTTATTCCGTTGTGTAAATTACCTTCTGCTAGGGTCTTGGCGTCTGTATTTTTGGACCACATAGTTAAACTGCATGGTATTCCAGAAAATATCGTATCGGACAGGGGGGTGCAGTTTGTGTCTAAATTTTGGAGAGCCTTCTGTAAGAAGATTGAAATATCTTTGTCCTTTTCGTCGGCCTTTCACCCGGAGACCAACGGTCAGACTGAGCGTCTTAATCAATCTGTTGAACAGTATCTCAGATGTTATGTGACAGATAACCAGCTTGTGTGGGCCAGATACCTGTCTCTGGCCGAATTCGCTATTAATAACCGAGTGAATTCTTCTTCTGGGGTTTCACCTTTCTTCTGTAATATGGGCTTTCATCCGCGCTTTGGTTCCTTTTCCTCATCCTCTTCGGTTGTCCCAGAGGTCAATGTTGTTTCTCAAGAACTGTGCACAGTTTGGGCACGGGTTCAGCTGAACCTGGAAAAGGCCCAAGGAGTCCAAAAGACTAAAGCTGATAAGAAACGTTCTAAGGGTGTGGATTTCAAGGTGGGGGACAGGGTATGGTTGTCGACAAAAAATCTTCGCATGAAAGTACCATCGTATAAGTTTGCGCCTCGCTTCATTGGTCCATACAGGATCACCAAGGTGATCAATCCGGTATCTTTTGAATTATGTTTACCCGACTCCCTTCGCGTTCATAATGTTTTTCACATGTCTTTGCTGAAGCGTTATGTTGCTCCTATTGGTCCAGAGGAACAGCCCTCACCTCCGGTAGAGGTGGAGGGACAAGTGGAGCACGAGGTTGCTAGAGTCATTGATGTGAGGAAGGTCCGGAATTCCTTTCAGTACCTCGTACACTGGAAGGGATTCGGGCCAGAGGACAGATCTTGGGTACCGTTGACCAGGATGCATGCAGACTCGCTCATCCGAAAGTTCCATCTGCAGCATCCCGATAAGCCTGCTCCCGCTGGTAAGGGTCCGGTGGCCCCTCGTGAAGGGGGGGGTACTGTCACGCGAGGTCGGCGTCGCGCTCCCTCTGCACGACGTCACCAGACCTCTCCGCCGCCCTAGAGACGAGCAATAGGGAATTGAAGTGCTGGTCTTGTCAGCCAGCACTTCATGAGTTAATTCTCTGTTTGGGTTTAGCCATGTGGTGCTGATCACACCACATGGCTACTTTACATATTGTTTTGACAGCTTGCTCCGCCTCAGGTCATGTGATGCTGGCCACATCACATGATCCTGGGCGGGCTATTTAAAGATGGCAACTGCCTCACTCAGATGCCTGTGATTAGTTACTCTTTGATCAGTGCTTGTGCGACCTTTAGTTTGGATACTTGGATTTGGATACTTGGACTTCGGACTTTGACTTCTCTCTTGCCTCACCCCTGGTATTTATGTGACCTCCTGTGTTTGACCCGGTTTGCTGACTACTCTGCCATTGTGTTTGTTCTGTCTGTGTTTTGTCCTACCCTGTGTTCCCTTTCCCTCCTGCGCACTTACCCAGTGTAGGGACCGTCTTCGTGGTTGTCCGCGGCTGCCTAGGGCCGACTGAGGCAAGTAGGCAGGGAAAGAAGGAGGGGTTCAGTATAGGGCTCACCACCCTTGTCTCCCCTCGTGACACTGAAACATCGAAGTGACTATGGGTTACCTATCTATATAGGAGTTTTATCTCTCTGTCTATTTCATTTTCAATGGTACAGTACTGCCGAAATGAAAACGAAAAACTTCCAAAATCTTTTTTTTTAAATGTTTTTGATGAATGTTAAGCTAAAAAGAGAACACTTTGTGACAGAAGTATCCCTTTAAGTAAAGCATGGGTATGTAGACACATAGGTAGGCTTAGATGCTGTATGCACAACTATCTGTAAAGTTGCTCCATGTATTTGCAATCTTGCTTTAGTTGCGATATACATTAATATTGGTTGTAAGAATAAACTTTAGCTTTTAAAGGGGTTGTTCGGGATATAAAAAAATAACTAAAATCAATGAATGTGATAAAAAAAAACAATTACTCCCCTAGTAAATCCCCCACAGCTCTAGCACACGTGGTACCGGCCACTTTAATTTGCTGCAGTGATCACATACCATACATGCACGTGGCTGCTGTAGCCAATCGTTGACCTAAAATTGATGGAAGTCAGAGCCAGCAATACCATATTGTGGCACATTATACCACCCCAACAGAGCCAAATACCACAGTCCATCACAAAATACTGCCAGCAGCACAAAATACATCCCCAAAAACTTCCACTGGCCGGCTGTGAGTAGGGCTCAGGAGGCCCTCTGGGCATTGGCCCAACGGGAAATTTCCCTGTAAGGTCAATGGCCAATCCACCCATGGCAGTAGTGCTAGCTCGGCAGTGGATTTACCAGGTCATTATTGGTTCTTTCTTCATATTTTAGCAAATTCTTGTCTTTTTTAAAATCCTGGACAATTCCTTTAAATTTCTATTATTCCTAATTTATCATCATTGTTCCAACCTCTTAGTAAACAAGTGCTATTGGATAAATACCATATTGGACTGCTACTACATGCAGCAATCTCCTCCACAGTATGGGGAGGAGTGATCGTTATTCCATTGCTTATCCCCATCCCGTTGGCAGCAGATCGTAATTAGACAGAATGATCTGCCGCAGGATTTTTAAGCATGCTGAAAGATTCCGATTGCCCGATGAACAAGCTTGTTCATCAGCTTATCGGTGGCAGTATTAGACTGCCAAATCATCGCTAATGAGCATTCCTGTGTACGTTCATTAATGATAAACTGACCAACAGTTGGCCAGTCTTAGGCCTCATGCATACGATTGTTGCCCGGCCGTGCCCATATTGAAGGCCCACAAACAGCGGGTCCGCAATATGTGGGCATCAGCTGTATGTCCACCCGTTGAATAGGTCCGCAATCCGGAAGGTGCGGTGCAGAACAGAGGAACGGAACCCTACAGAAGCACTACAGGGTGCTTCCGTGGGGTTTCTCTCCATGCCTCCGCACCACAAAAAAACATGTTCTATTTTTTTGCAGTGCGGACGGATCACGGACCCATGCCTAAAACGAATGGGGTTGTCAAGGCTTTTAATGTTGATGACCTCAGGATACGTAGGTCAACTCATCAATCAGATCGGCGGGGGTCCAACACCTGGCACCCCCACCAAACAGCTGTATGAGAAGACGGTGCACACTGTGCATATGTGCCGCCTCCCATCTCTCTTCCTGTTCGCTGCTGCTATGTCATAGACAGCAGCAATGGACAGGAAGAGAGAAGGGAGATGGAACATGCTCGCAGCGAGCGCCATCTCCTCATACAGCTGTTTGGCGTGGGTTGCAAGTGTCGGACCCCCGCCAATCTGATATTGATGAACTATCCTGAGGACAACCCCTTTAACATACCATGGATATATGGGACATCTGGGTGTAATAGTAATGTAATTGTCAGTTGCATAACTGTCGCCCCACAGATGTAATAACCATCTCACTATAATGTAAAAGGGAAAATATTCTACACTTTTCAAACCTAAATACTTTTGTAATTGTATCTAATTAATCATTTTGTATAGCCACTTGTATAGCGCCACCTGCTGTTTGTTCTCTTCCTCATTTCTCTGTCCACCTAGCTGAGGTGGTCGCACATGCTCAGTTCCACCCCTCAACTATTACCAGCTATATCTTCTTTTAGAAGCTGTAACAATTACCAGATGTACTTTGTGGTCTACCAACTGCGGATCTGCAAAATACGGTTACTGTCCGTGTTGCATCCACATTTTTTTGTGGACCCATTCACTTCAATGGGCCTGTGGTCCACATTTGCAGACAAGTACAGGACATGTTCTATCTTTTTGCAGAATCGATATATGGATGTGGAAAGCACACAGATCATCCGTGTGCTTTCCATGTCCATATGTCCGTTCTGCAAAAAGATAGAATATATTTACAAATTGCGGACCATGGATACACTGACGTCAATGGACCTGCAAAAAAATGGGGATGGCATACGGACCACATCCGTATTCTGCGATCTGCAATTTGCGGACCTCAAAGATCCTTTTACACAGCTAGTTATTGGTTTTGTTACTGAAAAGTGCATTCAGCACCATGGACGTGGAGCAAGTTGAATGGGTCTGTATCCGTGCGGTCCCCAATGCACGGAACGGCTGATCAACAGCCTCGTGCATGAGGCCTTATACAGCCTTAGATGTGGACACCATAGGAGACAGATGACCAATTCTGCTAAGGGGGTAAAGAGCATTTGCACATGTAATTAACAGGGACATAGAACTAAATATGCAGTCATATAGCTGCAGGATCTCTCACTGCCAAAATGTATACATTCAACCCTTTAACCCATGCAATGGTGAGTTTTTCCTGTTGATAATTATAGAAAGAAAGCAAAGAATCAGTTAAAAGATGGCTGATATAAATTTCAGGTCTTATAGCCCGGGGAAGCCATGGCTGGCCATGCATTTCCCCCTGCATCAGCACTTGTAAGCAAAAAGCAGTATTACATCCTGACAAATGAATACCGTTCATGTAATACATGGATGAGCCCAGTCTGTTAGCAGCTTTCTATTACAGAACTTAGGTTGTGCTGAGACAGAGCTTGGCTATCTCTGGCAGTCCCCAAAAGAATGAATGGAGTGGCAGCTGATTTGTGTGACCTGCTGCTCCATTCACATGGGGGCGCGGGACCCTTGTTCCCATGATTAATGGGGCTCCCTGTGGTCAGACCCTCACCAATCAGATGATTATAACATGGCACAACTCCTTTATACATTTAAAGGAATTTTCCAAGACGTTACTATAGATGACCTATCCTCTGGATAGGTCATCAGTATCTGATTGGTGGGGCACCTGTGCCGCTGTTTGAGAAGGCACCTGCACTCGTAATAGCACAGTGGTGTCACTGGTCTAGGATGTGACCACAGCCCTCACTGAAACAACTGATTGGTGTGGGTATAGGGAGTCAGACCAGATACTGATGACCTGGCCTGAGGATAGCTCATCAGTATAAAAGTCTTGGAAAACCCCTTTAAAGGGGTATTCCCATCACAGACTATGGGGGGCATATCACTAGGTTACACCTAGAACGGTGCAGGGAAGGTGAAGGAGAGCGCACTGCGCTTGCTCAGCCGCTCTCCATTCATTTCTATGGGGCCGGAGAAAATAGCCAAGCACTGGCTCGACACCATAGAAATGAATGGGAGTAGCAGCCGCGCAAACGCGGTGCGCTCCAATTCACTTGTATGGGGAGAGCGCTTGGCGGTGGCTGGATCTTGGGAAACCCGGGATCCTCTAGCCACCACTCTCCCTACCCCTTTCCTAGCAATATGCCCCCATTGTGTGTGATGGGAATACACCTTTAATGCCGGGTTTTAGGATGGGACATCAGTGTTAGATCTCTGGGCTTCTGACCTCTGCCAATCAGTAGAATCAAGTGGCTCCTCCATATGACAACGAGCTCAATGTCACCTTCATTGTTTACACGGGCCTACAGTATATGGGCATGTGAAGGGCCACACCTCTAGGGCCCCTTTTTGTGGTGATCAACAGGGGTCTGGGCCCGTAGATTGATTGTTTATTCTAGCTTTAGTCCATCTACATCTGAGTCTCGTAAAAACCCCTTTACCATAAATTTATCATAACAAGGTTTCCGACATGCAAATTGCTATGGAGTTGGCACATTACAATATTTTATAGTTTTATTATTGTTGCTTACGTTTTCAGACTTTTCTCCCGGAAAAAAAGCAAATGTCTTCATGTGAAAAAGGTACAATTATTGTTCCTGCCTAACAACCAAGCCACCTGGAAAGCTCTTCAGAGAAACTATTAAAGGGTTTCTGTCACCAGTTTTGGGCATATAAAACAGGATGACATTTGCAATGTGCAAATGTCACCTGATGCCCAAACTGGTGATAATTTTTTTACTGGTGCCCCCGTTTTTGAAATAAATCATCTTTTGTTGTATGCAAATGAAGCTTACTAGGTGCAAGGGGCGGTTACCTCGCACCTAGTAAGCTCCGTTTGCCCACCCGCGGTCACGCCTACCTTCACTTGATTGACAGGGCCAGGCAGCTTGTTGGATCCTCTGCCGGCCCTGTGCTCCATTCAAATCCCGCGCCTGCGCCCTGCGGAATAAAAGCGGCGCAGGCGCAGTGAGCGGCGCTGGCCGCCGGGCTCCCGGCTACCTCACTGCGCCTGCGCCGATGACGTCAGAGTACACATGACGTCATCGGCGCAGGCGCAGTGAGGTAGCCGGGAGCCCGGCGGCCAGCGCCGCTCACTGCGCCTGCGCCGCTTTTATTCCGCAGGGCGCAGGCGCGGGATTTGAATGGAGCACAGGGCCGGCAGAGGATCCAACAAGCTGCCTGGCCCTGTCAATCAAGTGAAGGTAGGCGTGACCGCGGGTGGGCAAACGGAGCTTACTAGGTGCGAGGTAACCGCCCCTTGCACCTAGTAAGCTTCATTTGCATACAACAAAAGATGATTTATTTCAAAAACGGGGGCACCAGTAAAAAAATTATCACCAGTTTGGGCATCAGGTGACATTTGCACATTGCAAATGTCATCCTGTTTTATATGCCCAAAACTGGTGACAGAAACCCTTTAATGCTTTAATGTGATTGCAGCTCAATTGCTGGGGGCAAATCAAAGACCGGAGAAGTTGTTTTTTTTTAACTAGTGAGTGACTTGCGCTGAAAAATTTTTACAATATGGTATCAGAACTGAATGCATATAGACAGGACTTTGATGACATACTGTATTTGCAACAGTGGCATTTTACCGCAGTGGTCGACTGCTCTAGTGTTGGAAGGACAGCCATCTCTGTACAACGCTGTGGAAAATGTCGGCATAAGATAGGCAATCAAAAATAGACTGACATCAATGGGAGAAAAAAAAAACATATAAAACATGTTTGGTAGAAAAACTGCAGGAACACTGCCTAAAACAAATCCTTAAAGGGGTTGTCCAGGCTTTTAATGTTGATGACCTCAGGATACGTAGGTCAACTCATCAATCAGATCGGCGGGGGTCCAACGCCCTGCACCCCCGCCGAACAGCTGTATGAGAAGACGGTGCACACTGTGCGTATGTGCCACCTCCCATCTCTCTTCCTGTTCGCTGCTGCTATGTCATAGACAGCAGCAACGGACAGGAAGAGAGAAGGGAGATGGAACATGCTTGCAGCGAGCGCCATCTCCTCATACAGCTGTTTGGCGTGGGTTGCAGGTGTCGGACCCCGCCAATCTGATATTGATGAACTATCCTGAGGACAACCCCTTTAACATACCATGGATATATGGGACATCTGGGTGTAATAGTAATGTAATTGTCAGTTGCATAACTGTCGCCCCACAGATGTAATAACCATCTCACTATAATGTAAAAAGGAAAATATTCTACACTTTTCAAACCTAAATACTTTTGTAATTGTATCTAATTAATCATTTTGTATAGCCACTTGTATAGCGCCACCTGCTGTTTGTTCTCTTCCTCATTTCTCTGTCCACCTAGCTGAGGTGGTCGCACATGCTCAGTTCCACCCCTCAACTATTACCAGCTATATCTTCTTTTAGAAGCTGTAACAATTACCAGATGTACTTTGTGGTCTACCAACTGCGGATCTGCAAAATACGGTTACTGTCCGTGTTGCATCCACATTTTTTTGTGGACCCATTCACTTCAATGGGCCTGTGGTCCACATTTGCAGACAAGTACAGGACATGTTCTATCTTTTTGCAGAATCGATATATGGATGTGGAAAGCACACAGATCATCCGTGCGCTTTCCATGTCCATATGTCCGTTCTGCAAAAAGATAGAATATATTTACAAATTGCGGACCATGGACCCACTGACGTCAATGGACCTGCAAAAAAATGCGGATGGCATACGGACCACATCCGTATTCTGCAATTTGCGGACCTCAAAAGATCCATTTACACAGCTAGTTAATGTAATGTTTCCTAATACGATCGTTCAGGCAAATACAGCTGTATTACTGTCGGCAGCACATCCCTGGCTTTTCAGGCCAATGTTCTGCTTACAAACAATGATTTTTAATGTCGCGTAGAAGATGCAATCACTGAAACACAAGCGTTTTGCTTTGGAGGAAAGTTTATGCGGGATAATGTTCAGAAAGTTCATTCCTGATTATCGACCCGTGTAAAAAACCTCCTCTTGGAGATTCTAAGTAGAGATGAGTGACGTATTGTAAAGTTCGATTTGGCTGCTTTGCAGAATTTTACAAAAAAATGTCTTTGTAAGTAGCTGGTGCAATGATATGGAGAGACGATTGTACCCCTCAGATGCCGCGTTCATAGCTGATCGTGGCTTCTGATAGTAGATCTTGATTGAAGATCTGGCGTAAAATCTTGAGAGGCCCCTGATGATGTCATCACATCAGCCGGTGTGGTGACATCATATATCAACATGCACAGGATTTCGTGCAAGATCTTCAAGAAATATGGTGTGGGCCGACCCTTTGCGCTCAAACAGATGAGGTAAGTATGATTTTTTTTTCAAGTAAAATTGATTCACTTCCAGGAAGCACGAGGAGCTACGGCTTCACGGTGAATCGAATTTATCCTGAAAGTCCACAAACGTGCTCATGCACACAAACGTATTTTCTTTCCATGCTCGTTCCGTTTTTTTTTGCGGACCGTATGTGGAACCATTCATTTCAATGGGTTCACAAAAAAAAGTTACTCTGTGTGCATTCCGTTTCCGCATGTCAAGATATTTCTGTTCTGCAAAAAAATAGAACATGTCTAATAGGTCTCATTCACATGACTGTATGTATTTTGTGGTCCGCAAAAAACGGATCCGCAAAAAATACGGATGACAGAACAGCTGGCCCCTAATAGATCAGTCCTATCCTTGCGGACAATAATAGGACATGTTTTATTTTTTTGTGGAACAGAAATACGGACATATGGAAACGGAATGCACATGGAGTATTTTATTTTACCGTTTTTTTTTTTGTAGACCCACTGAAATGAATGGTTCCGCATAAGGTCCACAGAAAAAAAAGAAACGGAGATGGAAAGAAAATACGCTTGTGTGCATGAGGCCTTATTGTCTGCATTATGGACAAGGATAGCACTGTTCTAATAGGGGCCAGCTGTTCCGTTCCGCAAAATGCGAAATGCACACGGACGTTAGCCATATTTTTTGAGGATCCATTTTTTGTAGACCGCAAAATAAATATGGTCGTGTGCATGAGCCCTAATTCTAAGTACAGACCTGCAGGATTCCTACCTATTTTTTTTTCTTTGCTGCACTTATGTCTTATGGAATTATTATGTCTTACCCCATTTTTGAATTTTATAAAGGGCTATGAAAATGTAATAAAAACTGAAAACCTGTCTAAAAAAAATCAGCTTTGGATCAGGAGTGGTCTTTTCAAAGAGGCGGTCTTTTGGAGAGGTCTGGCTGTCTATCGAGGCTTTATTGCCGGGCAATGACAGATACACATGGAACCCTGGGGAAGAAAACTTGGCCTGATATTTGTTTGTATTTTGCCTCCACTTATTGCTTTTGCTTTCCTTCCAATGTAATCTGACAGCTGTCAAATTTTTCCATGAGAAGGGATGAAATAAATGGCGTGTGATATTGTGCGCCACTTGAAGCTCATTGGCAGAATGCGAAGGCTTCTGTTTTTATGAAGGTCTGGCCGTGAGACCGAGTACTTACCTTTACTGCGGGCACACTCACCGCTAAATTATTCTCCGTCCGGAGATAAAAGAAGACGTTAAGCGGCAACGGAAATTTAACGCAAGGTTGATTTTATTAAGTGGTAAAACTTTTAGAGTCGCTTTTTTGTCATCAGCATCAGTTGTCATTAGGAAAATCCTCTCGGAGGTAACATGACAGTAAGTAGTTCTAGCAGACGCTTCAGAACTTGGGATATTAGGAAGTTCTTATAATGAAAAGTCACGGATTTGATGCGCTGCCAAATCTTATTAATAAAGAATTGCTCAGTTATTAAAAGGATGCACGCCGTCGGAAAGGGAAGGAGATAATTAACGGATGTGACAACCAGAAGGCTGCTCCCTGCGACGCCTTATATTGTGTTTGTTAGTGGATTTATATGGAGGGCTTGTCGGTATCTATTTAAATGGCCACATCCTGTGAATAGTCCGAGTACGGGAGTAATAATAGTGAAAGCAATACATGTTGTGTTATGTCTAGACTGGAAAATATTGGCTAAAGTAACTTGCTGGCGCAACAATGTGTGGGGTCATTACATAGTGACATGTTCTGCAACATTTTAATTTCATTACATATTCAGGATCTTTTTTTGCTATTAGTCTACTTTCACACCAGCACCGACAGGGTTAATCAAAAATGCTTCCGTTACTAATAATACAACCATCTGCATCTGTTATGAACGGTACGGTTGTATTATCTTTAACATAGCCAGGACGGATCCGTCATTAACTCCATTGAAAGTCAGTGGGGGACGGATCCGTTTTCTATTGTGTCAGATTGTGTCAGAGAAAATGGATTCGTCCCCATTGACTTGCATTGTGGTTGATGACGGATCCATCTTGCTCCGCATCCCAGGACGGAAAGCAAACTACAACGTGCTGCGGTTTGCTCTCCGGTATGAGAATGGAATGCAGTTTGGAGCACTCCGTTCTGTTCAGTTACGTTCTGTCACCACTGACAACGAATGGGGACAAAAAAGAATCCTTTTTTTCGGTATTGAGACCCTATGACGGATCTTAATACCAGAAAATATTAACACTAGTGTGAAAGTAGCCTTAGTTAATAGGAATAGTCAAGTCATACCAAGGCACCTCGCTCAGAGGGCCGGAATCCTACTCTGTACTGATGAGAGGCATGTAAACTGAAACAGCTGTCTGCGGAGGGATATGTGGCTTGGCTGGTTTCCCTTGTCATGGTCCAAGGCTTGTTATAAAAGTCAAGGAAGCTACTTCCAACAGGTGCCACTAGTGAGACGTTTTTTTTTCCATATTACTTTCCCATCAATCTACAGGGCTGTAATCAGACATCATATAGGACATGACAATCTCTTTCTATCAAAGCTAAAACCAGCTCTGTACCTTACATGGATCCACAGATTTCCACATTCGTCGCTCCAATTGCTTGTTTTAAGCTGGCAACTTAGGGAGCGCGCTCTTTCCCAGAGGGCGTGCCCTTTCTATTGCAGCTGTTGGCACTGAGCATGTGCTTCCCATCTCAGTGAGCAGGACAGAAAACTTACAAAACGAACAAACAGCAGGTGGCGCTCTACGGATACATTTTATTGAATAACTCAGTGGCGGTACTAAATGTTTAAAATGTAACTGTCATTCTTTTTTATTTTTGTAATGTGTAGAGACAGTGATACTGACTATTTTTGTAATATACTTTAATTACTGAAATCATACATTTCTATTAGAAAAACAGCTCTAAAGGTGCCCATTTTGAGACTTAGCAACGCTCCTCTGTCTTCTGTTTACATAACAGTAGAGACTTGCTAACACTGACTGTGTTATGTAAACAGAAGACAGAGGAGCGTTGAGAAGGATCAAAATGGGCCACTTTACAGCTATTTTTCTAATAGAAATGTACGATTTCAGCAATTAAAGTAAATTACAAAAATGGTCAGCATCACTGCCCCTACACAGTACACAAATAACAAAATAATTTAATTACATGCATTTATAAAAGTATTCAGTATTCAGTATTGAAAGATGTAGAATATTACTTAGTGGGATAACCCCTTTAAGGAGTGCCAGTACCTCCTCTAAGCTACCTTCAAGGCACCTCGCTCAGCCAGCCAGAATCCTAAATCCATACTGATGAGCGGCAAGTACTCGAAACAGCTTGTTGCAAAGGTCAAAAATTGACTTATGGGGTGCCGTTTCCAGTAGATGGCGCTAACATGACAGTTCTCTTTTTCTAGGAGATACCTCTCTGCAAGTTGATTTCTGATGGCTACCACATCACACAAATCTGCTGCTCTCACTCTGGGCTCCGGGTGTCTGTTGAATGACCAGTCATCCAGGTGTGGGCTGGGAACTTAAAGCGGCCCTGGAAAAAATACTAAGAGTGGCCCAATTTTGTAGTCGATGGAAGGCAGGGCCAGCAATACCATATTGTGGCACATTATACCACCCCAACTGAGCCAAATACCACAGTCCATCATAAAATACTGCCCCAGCAGTACAAAATACATCCCCAAAAACTTCCACTGGGTGGCTGTGAGGAGGGCTCAGGCGGCCCCTTGGGCATCGGCCCCACCGACCCACAGACACAGCATCACAGCAACAACAGCCGCCATGCAGCACTGCATTGCATCCATGGATGAAGAAGGCGGTGGTTGGACATCCACCTGAGGACCCCATCACATAAGTCCGGCTTAGTTTCCTGGTGCAGAAAATGCTGGAGCCATAACTGATCCATTAGTTTTCTATGGAATTGAAATTGAAAATCCATATTGATGCGATGTGAAATAATGCCGGATGCCGCATGTTACGTTTTTCTGTCCAGCGCAGCCTTAGAAGGAATATACGTGTCTTCGTTTTGTCTCCTCTGTTCCCTCAGAGATCTCTGGATCCAACTACTACCAGCAGCCTAATGCTCAACAAGTCTACATGCAAGTGATGAGGAGCAGTGGTAAGATTACTGCTCCGGGCAGCCATCCATTCACTGACACTGACAGTGGGCTATGGAGACACCGTGACAGGTGCGTGCAGAAGAACCAATGACTCTCCATCACTGACGCCTCCTGAATAATGGCCAGATCTGTGCTCCTGCTCTGCAAGGGACCAAGCCATCAACGCTAGCTTCCCCCCCTTCCCCAATGAGCAAGGCGGCACAGGTCACAATCCTCACCGGATGCTTTCCCTGTACTTTTCATGTCATGGTTCAGCAGACAAAATGATGCCCCTGTCCCCATGAGTGTAATTGTAAAATGATGAAGAGGCTAAACATAAATCTTATTTTTTCATTAAATTGCTGTTTAACCCTTTGCTGTTCGCTTGCACCAAGACAAGCTTCCCTTCACTGCCGTGGACGGGTCGGCGATACGTCTGCGCTCATCAAGAGTGAAAGTATATTCTTTAAGTGACTGATACCAGATGCTACGTTCCTTTTAGTAATGTGCAGTTCGGAAATACAGGAGTGGACTGGCCATAGACCCTGCAGGGAATTTCCTGGTGGGCTGATGCCGGGGTGGGGGAGGGGATGGGCGCCCACACTCACTTCATGGCCCCACCTGTATGTAACAATCTGATGATCCTAGGCATTTATTAATGCAAGGGGCACTTATGTATCTGGCCAGTGCTTGCAGTTCCCTCACAAATTCAACTGTATCACCCTCCTCATTATGGGGGATACAGTTGAATAGTGGGTAGGAGCTGCGGCATTTTTTGCTGCACTGTAGTATTTGGTTCGCTGGGGTGCTATTTTGTGCTGCTTTACGGTATTGCTCCCCCTGTCTACGTCTGTGGTCCCTCCCTACTTGTGTTAGCCCTGCTTAGGGGGCCTTCACATCACAGGGTTTTTTTGCCTTCCTCTGGATCAACTTGTAGGAAAACAGGCCGAACTGGATGGACAGATGTCTTTTTTCGGCCTTGTAAACTATGTTACTATGTTACTATGTTACTTCTGATCCTGTAAAAAAACAGATCATGTGTATCAGTTATCCATCTGTGTGCATCAATTATGCACAGGATCCATTTTTTTAGAGGATCCTGTAAAAAAAACAGATCCTGGTGCACATATGGCATCCATTTGATGGCATTTCCGTCAGAGATCCGTTTTTTTAGACAGGAAAAGTACTGCATGCAGGCAGGGGTGCACCAACAATGAGGCCAGGTGAGGTGATTGCATACCTCCCAACTTTGCAAAGAGTCAAAGAGGGACATATTGTGCGGTGCGCATGTTTTTTCAGCATTAGGCCACGCCCCTAACTCCACCCACTATAAGCTAATCTCACCCAGTCCCCTTACTGCACGGGGATAATAAACACAGTGATGTCACTGTACAGGGATAAAAACACTGCGATATCACCGTACAAGGATAATAAACACAGTGATGTCACCGTACAGGGATAATAAACACAGTGAGGTCACAGTACAGAAATAATAAACACAGTGATGTCACAGTACAGGGATAATAAACACAGTGATGTCACAGTACAGGATAATAAACACAGTGATGTCACAGTCCAGAGATAATAAACACAGTGATGTCACAGTACAGGGATAATAAACACAGGGACGTCACAGTACAGGGATAATAAACACAGTGATGTCACAGTACAGGGATAATAAACACAAGTGATGTCACAGTACAGGGATAATAAACACAAGTGATGTCACCATACAGGGATAATAAACACAGTGATGTCACAGTACAGGGATAATAAACACAGTGATGTCACAGTACAGGGATAATAAACACAGTGATGTCACAGTCCAGATATAATAAACACAGTGATGTCACAGTACAGGGATAATAAACACAGTGATGTCACAGTCCAGAGATAATAAACACAGTGATGTCACAGTACAGGGATAATAAACACAGTGATGTCACAGTCCAGAGATAATAAACACAATGATGTCACAGTACAGGGATAATAAACACAGTGATGTCACAGTACAGGGATAATAAACCCAGTGATGTCACAGTCCAGAGATAATAAACACAATGATGTCACAGTACAGGGATAATAAACACAGTGATGTCACAGATACAGGATAATAACACAGTGATGTCACAGTACAGGGATAATAAACACAGTGATGTCACAGTACAGGATAATAAACACAGTGATGTCACAGTACAGGGATAATAAACACAGTGATGTCACAGTACAGGGATAATAAACACAGGGATGTCACAGTACAGGATAGTAAACACAGTGATGTCACAGTCCAGAGATAATAAAGACAGTGATGTCACAGTCCAGAGATAATAAACACAGTGATGTCACAGTACAGAGATAATAAACACAGTGATGTCACAGTACAGGGATAATAAACACAGTGATGTCACAGTACAGGCATAATAAACACAGTGATGTCACAGTCCAGAGATAATAAACACAGTGATGTCACAGTACAGGATAATAAACACAGTGATGTCAGAGTACAGGGACAATAAACACAGTGATGTCACAGTACAAGGATGATAAACACAGTGATGTCACAGTACAGAGATAATAAATACAGTGATGTCACAGTACAGGATAATAAACACAGTGATGTCACAGTACAGGGATAATAAACACAATGATGTCACAGTACAGGGATAATAAACACAGTGATGTCACAGTACAGGGATAATAAACACAGGGATGTCACAGTACAGAGAGATAATACACCCCTTTCTGCCCCTCATAGAAAGTTTAAAAAAAATAAAAACCTTATACCTTACAATGCTGACTGACGGCCGGCCCCGCCCCCGCCTAGACAAGAGGTACAGAATGCAGCAGGAGGTACGGAGAGCTGCAGGGGTGGACGGGGAGGGAGGATGGAAGAAGCAGGCTGTCTGCTTCTTCATGTAACAGACAACTGTCTCTGCGTCCTATGGACGCAGAGACAGCTGCCAGGGACCGCGACATACCTCCCCCATGCCAGGACAGTGGGACAGCCACTGCAATCCGAGACTGTCCCGCCGGATCCGGGACAGTTGGGAGGTATGCGACTGCCTCAGGCAGCACCAGGTAGAGGCAAGAGGGGGGCAGCGGAAGGGACATGGGCTAAAGGGAAGAGGTTAGGTTAAGAAATTGGCATTGGGAAGAAGGTGGGGGAGCTGTGCCGTTTCAGTTTTTTCTAAAAAAAAAAAACTATCTATGACGGAAATGACTCAAACAGATGCCATATGTGCAACAGGGATCTGTTTTCTTACCAGTTTTTTTTTTCTTCTGATGGATCACAAGAACGGCAAATGAAACTGAGATATGAACTCTTCTGCACATTTGGCATGCAGGCCTTTTTTTCGGTCTAAGAAAATGGATCTCATACGGAAATGGCTCAAAAGGATGTCAAATGTGCACAATGGATGCAAAAAATCTGGAGGCTTTCCTGGTATTACCTATTCCCAAGGGCCATGCAAGCAGAAAGAAGCCCCCAAATACCCATATGGCTATTGAAGCTTCTGCTCTGATAATTCAGCATACACAAGCTGAATTTTCAAATCCGCATCATGTCAGTTCTGTCAGGGATTACGGCCTGTCTGTGTACATGGTGAAATCTGAGGTAAATCTGCAGCGCAATCTGTGACAAATGTACAGTGGAAAAAATGTCACCTCGCTGTAGAATCACCCTCACTGTGCACTAATCCTACAGCGCCATCTCCATTACTGCCCTATTAATACTGTTCCAAACCCCTCAGGGCTCCAGGACACGGTGCTGCAGTAGTGCAGCCTCCATACCTCATAGATCTGCACCACAAAACAGACAAATGAATCTGAACTCCAAAAGTGAAGCACATCCTGATTGAGGGGCACACCATCTACAAGGGGGCGAGAAACTCACCTCAGGAGGGCGGCATCTATGACACATGTACAGTCCAGCCCTGGAGCAAAGAGGGAGGATATTACACCTCATAGGAAGCACTGAGATCTCCTCATCATGTTCTGGAATAGTGCTCCTAATGTTATATATCAGTATTACATGCTTTCTATCTATCTACGTATCTATCTATCTATCTATCTATCTATCTAATATCTATCTATCATATCTATTATATAGCTGTCTATTAATTATCTATCAATTATCTATCAGATATCTATCATATCTATTATATATCTGTCTATTAATTATCTATCTATCTAATATCTATCTATCTATCTATCTATCTATCAATCAATCAATCAAATCTATTATATATCTATCAGAGATAGTTATCTATCTCATATTTATCTATGATCTATCTATGTAATATCTATCTCATATGTATCTATTCTCTATCAATTATCTATCCAATATGTATCTCATTTCATCTATTTATCTAATACCTATTTTGTATCTATCTGTCCATCTATTAGCTATTTAGCTCATATCCATCCATCTAGCCATCTATTGTCGATCAGTCATCTGTCTATTTATTGTCTATCGCAGATCAATCTTATCAATACAAATAAATAAAACATAATAATATACACACATATAAATAATAATACTATACACATATATAAATAAAATAATAATAATATACACACATATATACATAATAATAATAACAGTGATTATTATTGACTATGTATGTAATGTATGTGTTTGCCCCGCAGCCCCTCACATCTCACCCGCATGTATATATATATATATATATATATATATATATATATATAAGGGCTAAGGGGAGATCCCGCGCCGCGCGCTCCCGCCTCCCTGCTGCCCCCTAGCGCTCGGCTGTGTGCTCGGCCCCGGAGCATGCTGGGAGTGTTGAGTCATGGGGGCTGTCGGCTCCCGGCTGGGGGAGACTGTGTGAAGAAGACGAGGGTTCGGGCGCTGACCTCCTCCTGTCACATCTCTCCCCCTCAGACATGATCCGGGGACAGCTCCTAGGAGGACAGAGGCTAGGATCTCGTCCCGGGAGAGGTGAGCCGGGCGGGCGGGGGTCCTCCTCAGCCTCCCATAAATATTCTTATTCTAACCCAGGCAGGTGCCGGAGCCTCCTCCTGCTGCAGCCTGCACAAATCATGGGCGTTCATTCACATGAGGCGGTTGGATCCCTCCTGCCTCTTCTGGTTTATAGGATGCTCTTGTGTCTGTGCTGCCTGTATTGTGCATCACCGTGTGCTATTTACATTACATGAGTGCTGTGATATGGCTGAGTGCATGCTGTATGTTGTGTATACATCACTGTGTGCTATAGGTGTGATATAGCTGAGTGCATGCTGTGTGCTATATATACATTACTGTGTGCTATATACATCACTATGTGCTATAGGTGTGATATAACTCAGTGCATGATGTGTGTTGTATATACATTGCTGTGTGCTATATGTGTGATATAGCTGTATGCATGCTGTGTGTTATATATACATCACTATGTGCTATATACATCACTGTGTGCTATAGGTGTGGAATAGCTGGAGTGCATGCTGTGTGTTCTGTATACATCACTGTGTGCTACAGCTGTCATATTGCTGTGTGTTGTGTATGTGTCTTGTATTATACATCACTATGTGCTATAGGTGTGATATAGCTGAGTGCATGGATCTTGTATTATACATCACTGTGTAATAATATAGCTGTGTGCATGCATGCTGTGTGTTGTACACACATCACTATGTGCTATATACATCACTGTGTGCTATAGCTGTGATATTGCTGGAGTGCATGCTGTGTTTTGTGTGTGGGTCTTGTATTATACATCTTCATGTGTTATGGGTGTAATATAGCTGGAGTACATGTGGTGTCTTGTGTGTGCATCACTGTGTGCTATAGCTGTGATATAGCTGGGTGCATGCTGTGTGTGGATCTTGTATTATACATCACTATGTGCTATAGCTGTGATATTGCTGAGTGCATGCTGTATGTTGTGTATGTGTCTTGTATTATTACATATTATTACATCACTGTGTGCTATGATATAGCTGCATGCATGCTGTGTGTTGTGTATACATCACTATGTGATATAGCTGAGTGCTGTGTATGGATCTGGTATTATACACATCATATACAATATTTGTCTTCCATGTGT